>CABEEJ010001419.1:113637-146611 GCA_901482245.1 Timema douglasi
TGGAGATGTAGCTGTTGAGGAGTGGTAAATATATTCCATTCACCGTAGGAATTGACTTCTGAAAGGCCTTTTTCCCTACCATAAATCTACTATATAGTATGATATTGGTAGGAAAAAAGACCTTTCAGAGAGTAATTCCTACCGTGAATGGAATATATAAACACTTACGGGGTTTTTCAATCAAACTTAACAAAACTAGTAAATAAAATGTAGGCCTGTGTTCAAGTTGAATATAATAACCTATAATTTCAACTTCAACCCCAACCCAGATAGACCTACATTATAAACTGATGAAATTATCTGTAGATAATAGGATATGACAATTTAAAACAAATCTATAAAGATTAAAAGCATATGCTTAGAGTAAATTATAGTTTTCTGTGAGCAAATAATATGGCGTCGTTAAAGTATCTATAGCTGTCAATTGTCATAAAAATAGTATTTAAATACAGGATTGCCAACAAGATGATAGGTTTATATGTATATATATATATATCAAGCACCTTAATCACAGATATATTCTGTAATGTTTTAAAAAATAAGTCGGAAACTCCATGTTTAGATTTTAAAGTAATAAGACAATAATAATTAAAACGATTATATTTTTTATATTAATATAGTGATTGTGCTGCTCTCTAGTTACCTCGGAATGAGTTAAGGATAAGTGCTGCTCTCTAGTAAACATGGAATGAGTTAAGGCGAGTTTCTTCTGCTGCCATCTATCAGACAAGTGGTACCGCAATTGAATGGATACAATTCAGGATTCTGTGGGTATAATGCAAATATTTCTAGTGGATACAATTCAGACTTTTTATTTGTAATGCATGTTTAAGAAAATGTCTGAATGGCTACCATTCATAATGGATACAATTCAGGATTTTGTGGACATTATGAAAATGGATACAAATCAGACTTTTTATTTGCAATGCGTGTTTAAGAAAATGTCTGAATGGCTACCATTCAGAATTGATACAATTCAGGATTTTGTTGATATAATGCAAATAATTATAATGGATACAATTCAGGATTTTTGTTAAAGTCGTTTATTTGAAAACTGTCTGAATGGCTACCATTCAGAATGGATACAATTCAGGATTTTGTGGGTATTATGATAATGGATACAAATCAAACTTTTTATTTGTGGTGCTTGTTTAAGAAATGTCTGAATGGCTACCATTCAGAATGGATACAATTCAGTCGTCTCTAAATTCATACTCAATTAATAAACGTCGTTAGTAAAAATATTCGGGGTGGCAGGTTTGTCATATAATCAAAACATTTTTTTCTTAAGATCAAAAGTTTTTCTTTATTAATGTTTTACTGCGCGCTTTCTCATATAGAACGTATTGGCCTTTTTTTTGTAAGTGAGCTGCTTTTTTGGTGTTTTTCTTATTTATTTCATTCTGGATTATGTTCCCCTCAAGCGGGTTACTACAGTCTTTAATTGTTATTTCATGACCATTATAGTTTGGTGTATATTCATCGTATGCTGAACATGTGCCACTTCTAAGTTAGCCGAATGCTATAATGTATTGTGAAGATTTGCCTATATGTTTCATATGATACGAGATTCATAATATTATAGGCTTGATACATATGGTGGAGCTTTTTTAACATTCAATTCTTCCAGTAAATGTACATTTTATCTAAAGTAAAGTCTGGCAACTTGTGTGCTCTTTGTTTTCCTCTTCCATTGGTATGTGCGAATTACACATGATGGTAATAGACATAATATGCAATTAGAACATGTTTCAGCCTAGTACCGCCATTACCTGGTTGAGATTCCCGGAAACGGAAATTAGAAACAGAGCAAATAATAACAAAACTCACAGCCGTCTGGCTTACTACATAACAGTTCCTTACCAGTGGTAACGAAAGATTTCTTTATAGTTAGGACATTTTGATTTGCGATACCACGTATTGCAAGGAATTCCTGATGGAACACAGGAATGTCAACCATCTTACTGTCTTTAGGTATTCTTACTTTAAAATAATAGTTATTGTTAAGGTTTAGGATGATAAACCGTACGTACTAGTTTAAATGTGTTAATATTTAATCAAACAAAGTACAATATTATTAAAAGGTACATAACAAAGTAGACTACGTTGAAACCTCACTGACGCGATGTACAAGAGTAATAAAAAAAGGCAGAAATGACGTACTACTAGATGAACAAAGCAACTGGACTACTTGAGTCATAAATTCAACACTTCCACTATTTGTTCATTGATATCCCTAATCGACACAGATTCACGATTCATACAAAATTTATTTTGTGGCAAAGCCTTAGTTAAAAAGTCTGCTAATTGGTTCTCAGAACGTACATATCGGACAACTATAATATTGTTTTCTACACACTCGCGGATATAATGGTACTTAACATCTATGTGTTTGGTCATTTTGTGATGCTCACAGTTCTTAACCAACCTAATTGTACTTTGGTTGTCCACGAATAGTGTAGTAGGCTCACTGAAAATTAGCTCAATTTCCGCAAGCATCATTATAAGCCACACACTTTCTTGAGCTGCTGAAGATGCTACTATATATTCAGCTTCTGTAGTTGAACTACTGACACACACTTTTCGATGAGATGACCAGGTGACTGGTGCTCCTGCTAAAAGAGTGATATATCCCGTCGTAGATTTTCTTGTAGTTTCATCCCCAGCATAGTCAGCATCTGAATATACAGTTAACTCAGGTTGATTTCTTTGGTAGCAAATACCATAGCTCCTAGTCCCAGCTCGATATCGCATTATCTTATTAACTGCTGTCCAATGCCTATCTTGTGGCTCATTCAAAAATCTACTTGCTTGATTAATTGCAAATGTAATATCTGGACGTGTCACTATAGCGAGAAACATCAAGCTTCCAACTGCCTCTCGATAGGGTACATCAAGGACCTAATTAGATTTACTATCATTAATATGTAAAACCATATTTGGATCAGCTGGTACTGTTTGGGATTTGCAATCTTGCATAGAGAACTTGTTCAGTACTCTCTCGAGATATCCTTATTGACTTAAAAATATTTTCTTATTTTTTCTGTCCCGTTTGATCTCAATTCCAACAAAATTATTGCGGTTTTCTTCTTTCACCTCAAACTGTGCCTTAAGCGCTATTATAATAAGTGTCAAAATTTCTGCGCAAGTACTTATTAGCATTCCATC
This sequence comes from Timema douglasi, assembly GCA_901482245.1. NCBI lineage: Eukaryota > Metazoa > Arthropoda > Insecta > Phasmatodea > Timematidae > Timema > Timema douglasi. The sequence goes on from CABEEJ010001419.1 coordinate 116,806, forward strand.
GTCCACACCTAATGCAAGCCAAACTTCGACTTCATCAATCGTTGCTCTGAAAACACATTGATCTGATTCCAAAGGATTGCATTCAAATGATTTTAAGAATCCCAGGAATTTCTTACTCCAACAACGTGAAGATTGCTTTAGTCCATACAAACTCTTTCTCAACTTGCAGACCATGTTTGGATCACTCTTCTCGAAACCCTTCTGGCTGTTTCATAAATAATTCTTTTGGCAGTTTGCCATATAGAAACGCAGTTTTTATGTCAAACGGTGTCATTTCTATGTAATAAATTGTTGCAAGTGCAAGAAGTATTCTGATTGAATCATACCTGATTACTGGTGGAAATGTTTCCGTATAATCGATACCGGCCGTTTGCGAATATCTTTTTGAACATAACCATACTTTGAAGCGCTCAATACTCCCATCTGGTCTTCTTTTTATCTTATATACCCACTTGCAGTCTATAGCTGGTCTATTTGGAGGTAGATTTGTCAAGGTCCAAGTTTCGTGATTAATTAAAGACATCATCTCTTCCTCTATAGCAGCGACCCATTCCTTAGAATATGTGTCAGTAACTGCTTCCTTGTATGTTTGAGGATCCTCATAAATTGCTGCACATACTGTTTCAATGGATACTTGACAAACATCGAATCGTTTTGGTGGTCTTAGAGTATCTCTTTTACGAAGTGTTGTCCCTGTATTACTCTTGTTTTGTATAGGCCCACCTCCTTGTTTGGCATTCTTCTCAGATGTGGTAACACTTTCCTTGACTTCTTGCTCTTTTGGTTCATTGTTCTGTGAAGTTAAATTATAAATGAAAATTTTTGTATCATTAATTACAGCGCCTTTACTAATTTCTTAATTACATTCAACGTCCCGAGCTACTGTGACTTTTCTACTGCCTAGATGGTACAATCTGTAGTTAGTACTATTACCTTCATAGTCAATAAAAATGGCCTTCTTAACCTTGCTTTCAAATTTAGTACGGGCTTGCTTGGGTATATGCTTAAAAGCGTCTGCTCCAAATTTACGCATGTGCTTCAAAGCTACCTTTTTTTCCAGTAAACTTCTCGAACGGTGTCACATTATTGTTTACCTTGCTTGGCCGGCGATTTAAAATGTAAACACTCACATTTACTGCTTCAGCCCACAGTTCCTTCGGAAGTTTCGCGTCAATCAATATTGTCCTAGCGCATTCCACAATGGATCGATTTTCCCGCTCGACAAGCCCATTCTGTTCCGCACTATATGGAGCAGTTCTCTCACAGATAGTCCCGGTTTTTCTAAAATGCTCTGTAAATATTTATTTCGAAAACTCATGACCATTGTCACTCTTAAGCACATTTATTTTGTTTCCAGTCTGCGTTTCTATCATCTGCTGGAATTGTACAAACATATCAAAAACATCACTTTTGTACTTAATAAAATACAACGGTACGTTCCCGGCCACTAGTACCTTATTAAAATGTGCTATACTCTAGACCCCCTACGTTCCCTAGAAGTTTGTAGCCTGTATTCATTTACACTTTGTGTATTCATATAAAATCATTGCACATGTATACATATACGCACACATACACAAAATGTTCTTTTATGGAAGACATACAGAGGTTGAAAATTGGCATGAGTATTTTAGACCAGAATAGTGAAAATGCGCTGAGTGCATAAGAATTAGAGGTTCTCCAACTTAATAAATATATATTTATAAAGAAACTCTTTTTATTTTATTCTTAGATAATCACAATTTCTTACTAAAGAATTTGTGCAATTGTCAGGCACTACACAACATTTCATACCTTGGAATCAGGTTGGACACCACCATCCTTATTTCCTATTCCACATTGATTTGTGTGCGGTAATTTCCAGAAACCAGGCTTAACAAAGATATTATGTCATAAATGGAAATAGTATTTGCCAAGTTAAAGCACTTAAATTGGTATCCAAGAAGTTTTTGGAACATTAAAGATAAATAGTTAAATTCCTGTTATAACTCAGACACACAGGACACTACAGTACATTGCCACTACAGACCTCACGAGCTGCGGTAATACAACAAAATTTTTTTGTTCAAATCCATATACTAAGTTTTTTTTAACGACTTCCTTGCCTTCTGTAGCAGAGATTTTATATATTTCACCACTTTTGACACACCTTTCATGACTGGATTTAGTGGAGGACTCACTTGCTTTGATGCAAAAGCATCCCTGTGAATTATGCAGTGGGTCCTAAATACATCAATAGCTTTGCTTTGTATGAGTGCTTTCAATCCTCTTTAACAGCCAAAGATAGTGTTGCCATCTTCAGCATGGACTCAACACACTTAGTTCAGTTTAAATTTTTTCCCCAAATCAAAGTATCAACTATCTCAAACAAGTATTGTGCCTTTTAAGTATCTGCAGTAATACTTTTACCGAATAGAAGGCCTCCCGCGATTTTTTCACCATCTACCAACCATCATCTGTTTCCAGCCTGTGGCCGGGTCAATTTATTAAAATGCCTCTATCTCACTCTATCCTTACGCCATTCTTCTCCTCTCACTTGGAACACTTTCTGTTATTTGTTAACCGTGTGTAGCAAATAAAATAAGTATCCTAGTTACTGGCCCATCGTCTCATCTGGCTGTAACCCAAATCCTTTCCCTTTCATTTATACAATTATCTGATCGTTTAGATCTTCGGCCATGTGTTGAATTCTACAACGGATAATATTGTTTGATAAATCAGCCTGTAAAATGTGTTTTTCTGTAATGGTGTCAGGATACTTACAATTTATGACTATACTCCATTCACGGTATGAATTACTCTCTGAAAGGTCCTACCAATATCCTACTATATAATATATTTCTGGTAAGGAATAAGGCCTTTAAGAAAACAATTCATACGCTGAACAGACTTTATATAAACCAACTTGAAGGATGTTAGCAAAGCATTGCTTGGTATTGACGCTGGCTTTAAAAACGTGTTTTTTTGTTCTTTCCATTCATTTAACTTTCTTGTAAAATAATCAGAGGATATACTACATATATTAGGATGATATGTCTCCAAATGGCATTTTAATTTACTTGGATTTGAAACTTTCAGACATATGCACACTGTGGACACTCTTCATAATTAGTATAGATCAAAGTATTACCAAATTTTAGATAAATATTGCCCTATTTCCAATATTTCTGTTTCTTTCATGACTTTGCCACTGGTCTGTAGGTCATTATCCTTTTCTTCACTCCCGCACTTCTTATTAATGCTTACATATATTTCTATTTGTATGTACAAGGAGTAAAGATAAACAAAATAATTTAGTGAATTTTAATAGATCCTGAACATCAGAGATGTGCAACATATTTTTCAATGTAGCCACAAATGTGGCGAATGAGAAGTGAAATTCACCATATCATGTAAAAATTGAGAATTTAGGTGAAAAGTTCTGTCAGAAAAAGGGCTTGTTACTGAGATAATCGAGTAAGATGAAACAGAATCAGATTCAAATTGTTGGTCTGCTCTTTTGGGTCGTCGAACAAAAGTATTACCATATTTTGTTGAGATTAAATTAGAATTACAGTGTTGGTTTACGTTTTAAATCTGAGTATATGTTAACATTTCAGAATTGGTAGGATTATTTAGTTGGAATTGATATTGAGGAGGATTATAATTTGCGGAGCAAGTTCAAGACAATACATCATTTTAGTCTCAATGACTTCAATCAACTTCCTTTTCACTACAAATTGTACCTTCAGGGAGTTGCTTAAAAGTATTTAGTAAGGACGGGAAAAAAACATCCTATCACAGTCATTTTTCAGTTCTCTTTCTAGTTTTTCCCTAGAATGGACACTCCTCTCCACAGCACTTACTAGTCTCCCAACAACTGGCTTTTTTTTAAAGTGGAGAAGTCAGTTTTAAGGACACATCTCGTTCTTATTCTTCCGTGAGAGAGTTAGTGGTTTCCTTCAGGCAATGAATGACCTTTTCCAAAAAAAGATGATCGATTGAAAAATATGTAAACAGGCCATTTTCTTGGTCCTTATTTGACCTCTCTCTAAATTTTCAGCTCCCGTGAATAGCTATCCCCGAAGACTCTTCCATCGCGTTAGTACCTGGTGACCTATAACAATGTAAAATGCAAGATAACATTAGCCATAGTGGTACATTAAAAAATATATATAATAAATTCAACTGTTTCAAGTAGTTATATATTTTACCCCCAGTTTCTCCTCTTCTAACATTAGTTCCCTAATATTTTAAACACATGTGTTGTGACTATCAAACGTATTTTATTTTGTTTGTTTTAGATTTTTGGCAACTGGTTGCAGTATTCCTTCATTTAGGGAAGATCTACTGTTAGGGGAATTATAAAAAAAGTTTGTCAAGTATATTACTGAAGGTTTTGAACATAGGGCCAACTTCCCTCGCTGTAGAGGAGCTATAGATGGCAAACATCTCAGAATTATACAACCGAAAGAGGCTCACTTTACTTCATTTACAAAATATGTTATACTTGTAGTATGTGACGCTGATTAAACGTTTACTTGTATAATATATAGGATCATATGGAAGATCAAGCGATTCTTCTATTGTCAAGCAGACGCCATTTTACAAACGAATTATGTAACACGTTACACATCCCTGCTTCAACACACATCGCAAGAACAATCGATACTATTACCCCATTCGTGTTTGTCGGAGATGAGGCATTTGCTTTTTTTGAAAATTTACTTAACACCTTAAGGTAGAAAAGTCTTTTCAAAAAAGAAGAACATCTTAAACTAGAGATTATCTACGGGTCATCGGTACATTGAATGCAGTTTTGGTATGCTCGCCAACAAATGATGAATCCTTCACTGCCCGCTCAATGTTGACATTGTGAAAGCCTGTTGTAAATTGCATAAATTCGTTAGGAAGAGAGATGGCTATCAATTCGAAGATGCAATTTTAACAAAAGATCTTAAAAATTTTAATTAAAAAATATGAAGAGGAAATCACCGAACATTGACCGTTTAAGATAATTTTGCTAATCATTTTATGAGCGAGGAGGGTGAACTTCCCTGGCAAAATAATATTTATTATATAACGTTATTTTTTAAGCCAATTCTAGTGCTAAATATTTAACAGAAATTGATATTAGTAAACCTAACATAATGATTGTACTTACCAAATTGTCTCTTTTAATCATTTGATGCCTCTTTATTGAAAATAAATATATTTATCAAATCTTCTTCTTTTCTCTGGTTGAATAATCGTCAAAGGCAATACCCCATATTGCTGGACACTCTTGAATTTTATAAATGAAGTCTTCAATCTCTAGCCGCTTCTCGTGGTGCCACCTAAGTCGCAGATGGTCGACCCTCGCGCACGACTTGGTGGGTGGCCCTACACCATATGACAGGAGCAATTAAATTGTTCTTACCCAATAGGTCACGCGACCTCAGTGGCACCTCCCAGGTGGCCCCGTCTGACACCAGTTTAAGGATATTAAAAATCTGCCTTAAAAAGGTTTAGTAGGTATTTAAATACATACATATATACCTAATCTGTTCCTTCCTTGGGTAAGCAATAAACTGTGCATATATCCCCAAAAACAACTCCGTAACTAATCCATCCTCACTAACTTTCTTCACACTTCCCTAGCCTTGCATATTCCCTTAGATTCAACAACATCCTGACACCGAATCACAAATGATANCCCCCCCCAAAAAAAACTCCGTACTTAATCCATCCTCACTAACTTTCTCCACACTTCCCTATCCTTGCATACTCCCTTCGCTTCAACAACATCCATAGGCTGAGTCATACATGCTCCTTTATTCTTAAAACTCTGAATGCTTCTCTTTTTCACAAATTCGTTTACAGCATTTAGTCACGCCTTACATGGCCTAACACTTCCTTTTGATCCACACACTCTACCTTCATATATTTACTTCGTCCCTATAGCCCCAGTAATTTTTTCAAACATGCCCAAACCAACGTAAGACGCTTCTTTCACATTGACCTATTGGAAACCCTTTCAAACCACACTTCTTCAGCATCCATTCATTACAGGCTATGTTCATACAAATTTTCCCAAATAGGTTAATTTCTTAGATAACTCATTCCAACCACATTTACCTTGCAACCTTGTCTAGCACCCTGTTCTATGTCAAACCATTAGCTCAAAGCTCCATCCACCTTAACCCTACTCTTTACTTCCATCACACACCACCATTATTGCATTTACTAACCATGCACCCACACCATACTCTTTCAGAAAATTCCATATCATATTCTTCTTACTCACGCAATCGTACACTTTCTTCAGATCAATAAATGCACAATTAACTTTCTTCCTTACTGCCACTCATTTCTCAAGCCCATGTTGCAATGAAAATATCTGGCCCAACCTCTACCTAGCATGAAACCACATTTCACACCCCAAATCTTGTCGCAATTTTCACTCACCAGGCTTCTAAATTAAGACTTTCCCAAAAACTTTACCTGAAATACTCAACCAACTAAATGCCCTATAGTCCTTACATTCACTCTTACTGCCCTTGCCTTTGTACAAAGGAATGACAACATTTTTCCAGTAATTAGGAATATTCAAAATCTCAACACCCACAATCTAGCAAGTAGTACCATGACACCACGTAAGTATTTCATTTGTGATCCCATTTATGCACGCAGATTACTTTCATAGCTTTTAACACCTCAGCCTTATTAATTCTTTGACTCGTCATAACATTTTCCCTATTTTCTCTTTCTATACGTTTTCACTATACAAATGCTTGAAATACTCCATCACTCTCTTATACCGTTTTCATCCCAGATCATTTCACCGTTCCTTCTGAATACCATTAGTCTTTCCTTGCGCTCCTTGTTTATTTCTCTTTTACCCACTTCTAGAACCTCATCTTATTTCCTTCAAAATAAAGAATAAATTTCCAAAATTATTCCATATAAAACTGTAAAATTTTACAAAATTTCCAATAGTATGAATTAAAATCAATCATCTTTAATACAAATGAGACTTGAAGATGGTGAACAATCATCGAAACATGTTGTTGTCATAGAAGAAAAACTAAAACGTATATTAAATGAGAAGGTAATGAAAATAATAAACAAGATACAACCTTACTTTCAATTAAATCAAGAAGAGACACAAAATCAAGCCCTCAGCCATTAATTTGAAAGAGGAAACCCACATTTCACTAATGATAAAATTTTTCGGCCATGCCATGAATCAAGCCTAGGACCCTTAATTTAGTAGATAAACAAGCTATCGACTGAGCTAAGGTGTCCGACATCTTCATAATTGTATTCAAGATATTATTTTGAGGTTTTTATAATCTTTAATCACTCAAATACCATAGGATTTGAGGCATTTAAGCATCCCATCTCTACTTGCTACTTTTTTTCCCATTTATTTGAGGTATTTAACGTACACTTTCTAAAGTAACTGATTATATTAGCACAGTCTACTTGCTACTAATTATAGTTTAATTTATAACATAATGTTAAGACTAAATCTCAAAAGTGCTTCAAATTTTTCATTTTTGTACCCTTGCCTTTAATGAACTAGAATAATGCTTCCTGAACTACAAATATAGTGAAATTTCCCTTAACAGATACCTCTGAATAGTGGATTTTTCTTTATAACCGGCAGTTATGCGTCCCGCATATTTATGCATAACAATCTGCAATCAGTGGTAGATATTATAACACCAGTTCATAAGTTTACAGTATTTTACCGTAGGAATGTCAGGAATGCCATTGTCTCCCAATAAGTGTGAGCAGACCTGCCTTCCCCTTCTGGGAAAAGTTTTTAAAAATAGCTTATGTTGTAATCACTACAGTACTTCAAGGTTGTATCTCTCACACATTCTGAGACATCAGTGGGGGTTGTTCCAACAGTTTGGTCTGTGCTCGTTCATTCATATAAAATATAGAAGGCCTACTGTTAACATTTAATTTTCTTACTGTTCTTGTGTTATAATTATCCTGCATACAATACTGTACTAAACAGTAGTAATTATATTGTTGTAATTAATAGAAACACTAAATATGGTGATATAGATTTAATTCTTGTGTTTGGCACTATGATTTCAATAAAAAAAATTCTTCCTTCCAAATAAGCCAAATAATGGCAAATAAGACATTCTTTTGACTCTGGAAGGTGTCTGCTATTGAGATTTCACTGTATACCTACCTATTGCAGTTATGTGTGTAAGTTTTACTAACAGTAAATTATTCATGAAACTTCAAAGCAAGAGGACAGTATGAATAAACAAGCCAATTTTTCTAAAGATCACTACTTTTGGGTGTGATTTGACTATCATTAGTAAAGCAACAAAGGATAGGTTTCAAAGAAACCTAAACATTTCGTCAACTTATTTTGGATATCATACCAAGAGGTTTTCCCAAAAGTTTACTTTATATATTATTATAAAGTTGTTATAAAAAATAGAAATAGTAACTTAATGTTGATATTTCTTGACATTGTTCATTCATTAAACCATTTATACCATACAGTCAGTTAAGTTGCAAATTATTAGTTGGGGTCTTGTTATCTTTATGTTAGGCTAAATCACAATTTAAGTAGCACAAGAGCTAAAACTGATTCTAATCCACATTTGAACTAGTTTAATTTAGATTTTTGAACCAAATAGTTTCGCAAATATTCAAATCTTATCTTTATGGTTTTGAGGGTTCTATCTCTTAGGTGATAAGCTTTTAAAAAAATAATTTCTAAGCTTATATTTAAGCTATTATTTAAATAAAGTAAGAGGTTAAGATTAATTCTTATTTAAATAGTGTCAGAAGTTAAGATTGGTTCTTATTTAAAATATTGGATAAAGCTAAAATTAGTTCAACACTCAGAATATTTTTTTATTCATCACTGTAGCATATTTTTTTGAGATTTATATGGATATCCATTTGTTAACTTATATTCATTAATATATTTTTTAGATGTCTATGAATAGCGATTTGTAAAATTCATTAATAATAGTTCAAGTGTGCCCACAATTGCATGGAGGGAGAGTGGAAAACCCTTCTGAGTTCACCTGACCAGGATTCAAACCCCAATATCCTTGTTGCCTGCAGTCTAGTCTTGCACAATAGTAACACCTTAAACTTTGTGCCCACTGAAGCGAGTGTCAAAATAACTAATTGCTTTAGTTGAATACAGTAGTGCACCTATGTTTGTTTCTGAATGGCTAAACACAAGTCAACCAAACTACATTAACACAAAAGATGGGTAAATTTCATCTTCCGATGAACAATTCTGAAAATCCCGTCAGTAGGCTGCGCTTGCAAGTGCTATTGTAGAAATACTATATTTCTAGTGCGAATTTGACAAACGAGTACAGCTGGTTGTAGACTGGGCTAAAGGGGGAAGCTGATAACCCTAGTATTATCTGGTTATCAAGTTTTAATGTTGTCCTCTTGATCATTGCCAGTTCCCCAATATTCACTCTAATAATCTATTTAGAGTAAAAGGTTATGAAGTTGTGGAAATTTCTGTGTCCTAAAAAACACAACCATTTCTAACAATGAAGAAATATTTAATCATTCACATAACTTTCATCACATAGTCAGCTTGGATTGACTTAAACTAAAGTTTGGAAATATATTTTTAAAATATCACATCTCAGTTTGTGCCAACAGTTTTAAGGGCTCTGTCTAAGTAGTCAGAAATATGAAATTTGCTCTTGCTCACAATGGTATTTCAAAAGTAAATCTGATAAATTGATATGTAATTATAAAATAGATCCTTTAAAATATATTTATTCAATTGCTATGTCCGGATGTCATTTTTCAATTTAAGGAATATGATATCTAGAGGCCGCTATAACCATAATTAACAAAAATAATTTAGCTTTGTCGTTAAATCCATAAAATATTTAAATACTGTAGGTGAACAGATCTTGGATATAGCTTATAACCAAATCTGATTTAAAAATTAATTTTAGGTTAATTTTATTTGTCTAGGCCTGTAAAAGTGACTATTAGAAAATTTGTTTTTTTATATATCTCCATAATAGTTTTAATTGAAATACTATAGACCAATAAAACAAAAGTTAATTTTTCATACAGTATTTTAGGAAAAGCCCTCAAAAGCATTGCGATGTTTGCAATGACCAATTATGATTAAATGAAGTGCTGGTAAATTTTACACAGCAATTGAGATTCAGCACACATAATTTTTATCACGGTCACTTAAAAACAAAGCCCCCAGCTGAACCAACTCAATCGCTATCAGAGCCCGACTCAGACAGTTGCAAATCTTTCTCGAGTATTTGTTCAGGCACATAAAGTCTAGAGGGTGGTACTCCGTTCTGAGGAAGCGGGATGTTGGTACGGACAGGGATATTTGTTTCAGGTTCACTGTCAGAGGAAGCACTGTCACTCGACGAGTTACTAGAGGTACCTGACAAGGCACCTATGATGCCTGTATCAGTGTCGTCATTGAAGTTGACTGCAGGAGGAGGCATATCGTCAAGCCCTAACATAGGTAGGCTACCCCCAGGGGGCGACTTGTGCTGGGGGCGTATTGGGCTGGACGAAGAAGGATATGAGGGTGATGCCCGCAGGGGTGAGTGTTTTGGGATACATCCCCCAAGTGTGGAGTTGAGAAGAGGCATGTATGATTTGGATGCAGATTTCTTCTCCCGAGGCGTTTGCTGGGGCAAGGGAGCAGGCTTGAAGCCATGGTTATTCATCGGAGACTCTCCCGCAGATACCTGCCGATTTGAGGAGGATGGGCAAGACTTTTGGTTACTCTCCATTCTTGTTTTCTTCACCTGAATGTTACTGCTGAGTTTTTCAAGTGTTATCTCGCCGGTTGTCTTGTCAATAATGAGAACACACTCCTTCTGGTAGGGCCGCTGCGAGCCTTTGAAAACAGTGTGTGAAGTCCCATGCTCCATCCAGATGGGGCACGGTAACAGTCATCTGATGATTTGTGCCTGTATCGATGGTGGACATCTTATTCAGATCTACACTGGCAGGCTTGAAGTCATAGCGGATGGTGTGGAACAAAGAGGCCTTAGAACCCGTGAAGCTTGTGCCCAGTTTTACCTCATACACACGTGAACCAAGGCCCAGCTTCTCGGAGAGGTTCTCCTCGCTGTGGTTTGGCCTCTGCATGGTTTAGACAGCCTGCCTGACACACAACAATTAAATCAGGGACTATGGCAACACACCACTTAAATCAGGGACTATGAGCAAAACACAAGGGAGTTTTTACAATTATCATATTTCATCACACACATTAAAATATATAGTTGAGCCATATAATTAATATGCTTTTACCTGAACAGGTAGTAAGACACAGTAATAAAATAAAATGAATGTCCTTTTGAAATATCACAACTAGTTTTATTTTAGAAACCTATATCCTTAAATTATGTGTACCAAAAGAATGTTAGTCCTAAATCATTAGATTTAACCAAGCAAAATATTTTGCACATTAATTTATATATTATACAAACCCTTTAAAAAAAGTTTAAGAAACAGTGATAATATTAAATGCTAAATACTACATGTTACATATTTTTATTTTACTGTAACTAAAATAATTACTGTACTGTAAAAAATATATACCTACTTTAAATGTAAAACTACAATATATATTACATGCTATACCTAAAGTTTATAAATGAAAATATTATAAAATTCATACATTTTATGGCATAAAACTTATGAAAATACTGTGTCCCCACACACCATTCCATATTCTCAGGGTAATCAGTTTCCTATTAAAAATTCCCACACCTTGCCAAGTTTTCCAAAGCAAAATTTGTATTTTTGAGTGGAGTTTATTCTCAATTATAACTGTCCAAATATGCCTTAAGCTTTGTTTTGATGTGCATTTGAAATAAGTATTGTTGCCATTATTAAGTAGCTCTACATTAATTTTTTTTAAATTGTATTAAGTTAAATGCAATCATTGGTGAGTTTTCTTTACATTAAATTTGACTAAGATATTACCACATACATGTTTTTAACGGTTTTGCATAACTACAAACTATTTCAACTTTGATGTGCATTTTTTGTTTTAAGTTTACACAAACCAATTTTAAAAAAGTTTATTTTTTCACTAAGCCCCTACTTTTGACTATTCTCTTGATGTGTTTCTTCAGCATCTTTGTGTAAGTTTGTGTTTTTTTTATATAAGCCAAAAAAAATCCACCTGAAATAAAATATGTTTATATCAAGAATTCACTTGATCTAGTAGTCTAACTTCAAAAAACTAAACTTTTAAGAATATTGTGTCCGATAGATATTGAAAATAGTAGTACAAATAATTTATGATAATAATAATAATATTTAGCACCGCGTCTTACTACCCGTTCGGGTTATACGCTTTAAGTACTAATTACTCTAATGGATTAGGAATTGGGAAGGTTAAATTAGAGGAAGTGAACCCGCATTTGCATGGAGGGAGAGTGGAAAACCATTTAGGAAAAACCACCCTCAGTTCACCCGACTGAGATTCGAACCTTGATCTCCCCGTTCTCAGCAGTCGAGCTCAACACGACAAGCGCGTTAGCCAACTACGCCGAGGCGGGTAATAATTTATAAAAGTGGTTCATTTAAAAAAAAAAGCTACAGTAAACTTTGTATAGTATATAGGCCTACTTATTCAATGGCATTAAGAACTCAAAGTTCATTCATTGCCACACTTATAGTATGTTTTTTGGTTGAAATTGTTAACCAATATGAGAATGAGCAAATACCATCCCAGGAATACAATATAGCACTGCTTTATCATAGGAGATACAAACCGTTTCCTAGTTAGTCATATCATACTTGCAAATCCAATATGCAAAAATACTGTGTCTTTAGGCAAAATACCAAAACATTTCAACATGAAGATGTTTATGCAGATTCGTCTGATGAATTTGTTGAAGTAAAATAAAAAGAGAAGCCATATTTAACCCTCAGCTATGCTACACCAAGTGGTGCAGACTTTGAAAATAAAACATAGCCTAAATGTTTTGATACTATTTTCAGGGAAGAAGGCTAACTTGCATGGATATGTTGGGATTGGTATTTGCCAGAATGAACCTGGTGGGCATAAGGAAATTAAAATTATGTTCTTAAAATGAGTGTTAAATGTGTGTCATGGATTAGAAAGGTTGAATTTAGAGGAGGTGTTCCCAAATTTTTGTGGAGGGAGCATGGAAAACCATTTAGGAAAAACCACCCTCAGTACACCTGACCAGGATCAAACCCTGATCTACCAGTTTCCGGTAGTCCAAATTATTGTGAGAGTAGAGTCTTAGACCATGCAGCCACCTAAGTGGATAGTAATGTACACTTCCTATGACAGTTAAAATAGACTTAGAGAATATGCCTAAGTAGCTTATCAAATAATAGCCTACACTGTATTTTACTTACAATAAAAATTGAAAAATCTAATACCATTATAACTTATAGGCTTACTGACAAATAAATGGTGAATCGAATGATATTTTATGTTATTTAATTGAACATAACCTATTTTATTTTTACTACAACATTTAGACCACCCACCAAAACTTTAGTTCAAAAGTAAGCAAACTAGAGCAAAACACGGTTTGATCCATGTTCCCTTATGATATGACATCTTATATACAAGTCAAATTGTTTATTTTGTGAATATCAATTGAGATCCTAATTTATTAACAAATGGAACGGTAGCAAGGTTAGATCAAGTCAGCCGAGTAATTATTGCAATGAAGGTTAAGTTCAGAAAAGAACCTTTTAATATATTTATGTATTATTATTATTAGCACCGCGTCTTACTACTATTTATGTATTATTTAGTCTTAGAATATATATTACTTTAATTTAATATTTGACTTTCAGTGGGTGTATGCGTGTAAATCTTTTCTACATTTTAGTTCAGTTCAGTTCTAGGAGCTTGTGTGAGTTTTATAGATGTAAAAGTGTAAATGGATGTGCAAGAGTGTTTTCATTTGAATAATAAAAGTATGTCTTGGTTAACAATTTATAATAACTTCGCCTGTTGCAAAAGAGAGTGAAGTGTGGTCATTGCAGAAGCTTAATGCACATTAATCATGTCTATAGTATACATTAGGTCTCACTTATGTAATTTTACAATTTTTCAATAATATTTGTTCCTGCATTACTCAGATGAGTTTGGTTTTGAAATGTTTAGTATAACAAAGTTTTAACTAATCTTATATTTAGTACCTTTGGATCCCCATAAACAATTTAAGTGTTTTCTTATTGATAATACTGTACACACAACAAAAGTATGGTAATTCGTAAAATACCATTATTAAGATTGTTAATGTGTTCTAATATTAGAACATTCTTAAATATATGAAGCGAAGGAAAGATAAGTGACCCATTGGACTAAAACTTTTGTAGTAGGTACGGTATGTACAATAATTAATTTTTGTATTGTTATGACATTCCATTACTAATTAATTAAAATGAATTCATCTGTCACAAACTGAACACTTCAAGAAGAAAAACATTAATTACACTGGATATATAAAAAATATTAGAGCATAGCCTATATGTTGTTTGTAGCAAAGCACTTCGAATACATGCATCGTGAATCATGTCTCAGAAATGCTATACAAAAAAAAATACTGCAAAAACTCATGAGAGAAAAAATATAATTATGTAAATATTATAACAGATGGTCCAAGAACAGGTGTAACAGATTCACTAGGTTAGGCTAATGATAATTGCCTCATATCCCAAATACCAACCAGCATTAATTAAATTATGCCCACTACACTTAATAAATTAAAAACTAGTTATATTATATTATCAAACCTTTTCAATAAATATTCAAAATAATACTCTAAGTACATAAGAAATATTTATAAGTAAACACTTCACTTTAATCAGTACATATCTATTTGATCTCTTAGATATGGCCAAAGAGGTAGATAAATAGTTATTATTAATTTCTGTTCACTCACAAAGTTAATGAAACCGAGCAGCACCATCGTATCTCGTTTCTTTAAGCTCGTATAATAGTGTCAACATATATATTATTTAAAAATATTAAAATATTTATTTTATAAATTATATGATCAAAGAATTTACACCATGCGCTTATTATTTCTCCATCATAGTGTGTGTGATTTTTTTAAATATAACGGTCTACATTAGCAAAACTGGACAAAATCCAAAATGTATCAGTATTCATGAAGATTATGTTTGGTCACTTGTCGGAGTACATCACCTACCAATGCACTCCTCACTGAAGTAGGGGAGTGGCCTCTATTACTTAGGTGCTAGATTTGGGAGGATAAGGTTTTTTTTTAAATGAAATATCGTTAAAGTTTTGTCACCTCCTAGAATATCTCTAATAATGGTAGCAGTTGGCACCAAAAATGCTACGTCTTTGCTTTCATACCTTTTTTCTATTATTTTCAGTTTGTCCTAAGCTAAATTCAACTGTCGTCATTTAATTGAGACCACTATGTAGGTGGTTTATTTATTGATTTTATGATTAGGTATGTTAGTATCGAGATTAGTGGGGATTAGTTACGTCATTTCAATAAAGAACGACAATAATATCAAATATATATTTAAGAGTGAACTATGAAACTTTTGAAAGTTTGGCACACAAAGTTTATTAATTAATTGAATAAAAAAGCACAATTTTTCTATATAATAATTTGTGGTGTTGTTCTTCATATTGGATCCCTACATATTTAACTACTTTATGTGCATAGGTTAAACTTTCATATGTTAAAGCCCATCTACTTTGCTCTGGTTAACTCGCATTTATCCTACTTAAATGTAATCTGGGGATATACTTTTAAAAGTCATTTAATACCACTAATAAGACTACAAAACACAACACTAAAAAATATTTTTCTGTTGTCCAGCGGTGAGGACGGCGACATCAAGCTTAAAAGTTTGGGTATTTTGAAATTAACTGAAGTTACTTTTTTATACGGTTGTAATGATATATAAACTTGAAAACAGCCTAACTATTAGTAACCTAAAAATTGGGGAGCACAAAAAGGGAAATTACTCTACAAGAAGTCAGAATAATTATTTCCAAAACAGAGTAAACACCACTACTTTTGGACTCTACTCAATAAAGATTAAGGGACTAAAATTTTTCAATATAATACCACCAGAAATAAAGGTGGAAAAACTTATCTTTTTAAAAAGGAAGTTAAAAGATACATTCTGGAAAATAATTTTGACCAGGTGATATGTGGGTGAAACTTTATCTGTAATATTGTAGAAACTGATATAATTGGAGCAGAATGTGTATGTATACCGTGTGTATGTGTATGTATACTGTATTTTTATTTATTTTTTGTAAATTTTTTGTTGTTGTATACCCTTATGTTTAATTGTAGTTTTACAATCCATGGACTGAATGCATATAAAATAATGTGGCCGGGTGAGGAAAAATAATTTATACCCTGTAATAAACCTCACTTTCCTAAATATATGTAACAAATTATTGAATGAACCACGCCTATATTATGATGATTATATTCATACGAGCCGATCTTGGCTCTTTTTGTAAACAACTTCTGAATAAATAAAAAAAAATCTTTGATAAGAACCGAAAGCATTCGTGTTCATTCAACCCGTGGCCCATAAGTTTGTGGTGTGTATTGAGCCAGCTCAAAATTTAAATACTTCAAATTACATAAATAAAAAACAAACTAGGCTCTTGGTACTTACGTGAATACTCGTTAATTTATATGAAATTTCCAAAATTAAAATAAAATTATAATGTTACTTGTGTAATTGCAGATCATATGGGTTGGCGAATTTATAGATGGTATCTTTCACCATCCACCTCTTACTACTAATCCAAACCTGTATGTAATATAATGTAATGTAATGTATGTAATGTATGTACACTATATGAAGATGGAACAATACCTACGGTTGCATTTGCCTCCCATACGCTGACAGAGACAAAACGCAGATATCCACAAATACATACATAAGGAAGCACTAGGATTGGTTTTTGGAGTGCAAAAGTTTGCGCAATATTTGTATATGCAGAAATTTAGGCTCAAAACAGATCAAAAGCCGCTGGTCACTATTTTTGGGCCAAAGAAAGGAATGCCAATTCTTTCTGCAAATCTCCTCCAAAACTATGCGTATATCCTATAAAAAATTTGGCTACCAGATACAGTTTGTGCCCACTTATAGGAATTGTGTTTATTACTTGTCTCGTGCAGTCCAGCCGTCAGATTTGGTAAATGAAAGTACCTGTGACGTGTGCGTTGGGTGGTGAACTCAGACAACTGTAGCGATAGGTTTGGTGTCTGCTCAGTGAGAGCTTGCCAGACGCGAAAGGAAAGGATTAACTTGTCTGACTCGGATGAGTCAACAACTCTTAGAATGGTTAGTCTAGCGAGTGAGTCGCTGTCCACTGCGCCCGCTCACACGTCACGGGATATCATTGTGTGCTGTATCTCCAACAATAAACTATATACATAATTTCATATCACCGACTTGATTATTGCTTCTAAAATATATCCTTGGCCAAGGGGGGTCATAGTGCAATGGTAGCATATTGAACCAAAAGCAAAGAATAAACGAGTAATAAAGTGATATACCAGCAACAGAACAACACGTTACAAATAACGTCAAATCCAAGCAAACAAGACACGAGCAAGCAAGTCGACCACGAGGCAGTCCCAGAAGTTGAACACTGCCCATTAGACGACATCTCACCAACTTGGAGGGTAGCGCGATTCGATATCGCTATCATCAGTCGGAGCAACACATTCCAAAACAAGACTACGGAGCAGATAGGACCAAGTTCGGCTGTCCCTATAACCATCCCAGGGGGCCGATCAGACCTCGGGTAATCAACCCAACTCGGCAAGGATTGGGATCGTAAAAGTTCACGAAGGACAGGTGACCCTTAGACTGAAGTCACCAACGGACCAACCACGAGCGTGATCTACGGAATCAACTAGTCACCAACACCATTTGACAGCTAAGTACAATAATCAGGATTCAACAAACCATCTTTGAGATGTAATGTGTTTATTCCAGTGTAGATGTGTTCGGTTTCAGGGCGTGGTGGTAGATGGGCACTACCCATCTCATTTATTGTTTGCAAAGAATAGGCTATACGTAAAGAGTAAATTTTTCTTTCTCAAAATAGTAAACAAACCCGATCAAGTCATATAAAGTTCAATTGGAATCCAGGTGAATAAACTATACGTCCAAAGTGTCAGGTTGAGTCAATAACAAACTCGAAATCGCCAGAAATATTCTCTATAAACTAAAGCGCGAAAAATGTTAGTATAGTAAGTAAAATTAATATTAAATATAGACTGGTTTGAAACAAATTGTATTATTAAAGTATTGGAAAAACAGTAACATGAGTGATTCAATTTACTACAAACATTCTAGCTGCTAATTACCAAGGTTTAGGAGAACTAAAAACAATTTTATTTTAACAAATATTTGTACTATTTAATGATTTAGATAGAGGGTTCGCACAATAATGCTGAAACCACTATCCATTACGAAAGATGAAACGTAAACAAGGTCCAACGAAAAGTATACGCTTCGTTTGACGCTATCTCTGATGGCAGGTGGTTCATTGTCTATTTATTACAAATCTTGAACATCGAAAACCTCTTTCTTTGGGTACGGTCAAAACCGGATAGAGCAAGAGCATTTGTTGTGTTTAAAGGGGAGAAGAGGGTATCAGTTAAAGGCTTAAAGTTAAATATGGTACTTGTAGATGAGATTAATCCAAACCGGGGAAAGTCCATTACAATGGGAATAGTAGGCTAGGCTCTAACAAAATCGTAAGCACTAACTCATCGTCATCATGGATTTAGACCCAAATAGATTGCTGAAAGATGAACTCCAATACAAGGTTAATATTCGCGGAGAAGCCCCGTTAGACATGGTAAATGGGTTACGTAGCCAGCTCCTTCAGCTATTAGATAAGGAAAGAGACATAAATGCCTCGATAGTGGAAGCATCCTTAATTCCCACGCTATCGGAAGAAGTTCCGCTTGTAGCACATAAGTTACATAACCTAAGGAAAGGCATAACCGACAAGATAGAGCTCACCCCGAGTAAAATAAAGAAATACTATACCTCATTATTACATCTTTCGTCGAGGCTATAAAGGGCAACCATAGATGATACAACGATAATAGAAGGGAAAGAGACTTGTTTGAAACTATGCGAGCAACTTGGAGTAAAGGTAAGGTCACTTAAGGGGCAGGAAAAGGAGCCCGCACTTACCAGAAATGAAGAAGGGTTACTTAGACGCCCGGAAGAGGGCTCTCTTGTTTTGAATGAAACGTCAACAGATATTAAAGAAACCCCTAATAGCAAGATAAATATAACTGATCCCATTCAAATGGAATCACCACATTTTGTTAAGTCAAGACTTTTAACAGTTTTGAGTATAGTGAGAAAATGGGGAGTACATTTTGGGGAGGAGTCAGACCCAGTGGATTGTTTAGAAAGGTTAAACGAACTTAAATCCACTTACTATTTAACTGATAGGGAGTTATTGCAAGCTCTTCCCGAAATTTTTCAAGGACGTAGATTACGGTGGTTAAGAAACAATCAAAATAACTGGAACGATTGGGAACAATTTCTGAATTATTTCAAAGTTAATTTTTTAAGACTAACTATCAAGAGTTAATAGAAGAGGAGATTCAGAGTCGGATAAAAAAAACGGATTCATTACAGGAGTATGTAACTGAATTACAAACACTAATCAGAAGGCACGGGTGGTTCACGCAAGAACAGGAGCAGAATCGAATTTTTCATAACTTAAGACCCGATATTAAAATAAGTTAAACTAGAACCCGGATAAAGTCCGTCCCTCAGTTAATGAAGGAAGCCGCGAGTTTTGAGCTAGCCCAACAAGAGATTAGAAAGTACGACATATATTTTGGCAACGAAAATAAACTTAGAAGTAACCAACAAGGGAACCATAGTTTTGGTGTATATTATAACCAGGAAAGCCGACAAGACCAAGGAGTGTGATTGTTTTCACGAAGGGCCGGGAGGGAAACATCTACCTTTGACCCAAAAGTCAATGGCCATAGAAGAGGTAATAACTCCTCACCAAACGCACGAAAATGCTTTAATTGTTTCGCGACTACAAATTTGATCCGCGAATGCACTAATAGAAACCCGAGTGGTAAGGAGCAGGGAAAAAGGGCCAAATTTTTAAGTAGGTGTGGTCCGAACAACCGACCCACGCCGAAAATCCAACTCGTGAATCATAACCACGAGGGCGCTCTAAAGGGAGTGAATATAAATATTTGAATTTTTTTTTATATATTATTGCTCTTTTGGATACGGGCTCAGTTAACAATATTATGTCTAAAGAGTTATATGAAAGTCTAGGAAAGAAAATACTAAAAGGGCTTATACCATGTGACGTATAATGTATCATGGCAGACACTAGGATCTTAAAAGTTAAACAAAGGGTTAAAATAAGCATCAAAATAGGCAGATTGGCGTGGCCTATTTGGTTTCTGATTGTGGAATCCTTAGTGACACCAGTTATATTAGGAAATGACTTTATTCGTCACACTGGCACGAAAATAGATTTCCCTAATAATAATGTGTGTGTTTTGAATTCAATAGCAAACCTAAGTTTGGATTAGTACCCATATATGACCGAGCAGAAGTAACGATAGCGGTGAGGACTAAATCCACAGGACACTTTGATAAGGTATTGATTGAATATTCGGACGTAATAAGTGAAAAAATAGGACGGACCAACATGCTCACATTAGACAGTGAACTATTCGACAACGTCCCAATGCGTTCGAAACCATAGCAGTATACACCACCCAAACTGCAAGTACTTAGGCTCACATCCAAGACCTGATAAAGAAAGGAATTGTCAGACCCTCTAAAATTCCTTATGCGTCTCCAGCCTTTCTTATTACGAAGGAAAACAAGGAAAATCGGATTGACATTGACTATAGAAAATTGAACGCCAAAGTGAAATTTGAAGCGACGCACCTACCAACTATCGAAATGGCCTTTCAATGCCTGGGCAAAGCCAAGATATATACGGTGGTGGATCAAAATAAAGCCTACTACCAACTTCCCCTATTCGAGTCATCCAAGCCGTACACGGTGTTCGTTACGCCGGTGGGGCTATTTGAGTCCAATTTCCTCCCCTTTGGAATGTGTAATGGGGCTCAAACGCTTAGTAGATTGATGAATGACATATTCGGGGATATTCAATTTGAGTACGTATTTACGTATTTAGACGACCTAGTAATTTATTCGGAAAATTACCAAGAACACGCAAAACATCTGAGAGAAGTGTTTAGAAGATTACGGGAAGCTGGGCTTACAGTTAATCCAAAGAAGTTAAGAGTAGCAGTGACGCAATTAGAGTATCCGGGCCACATAATTTCCCATAAAGGAGTAGCAGTCAACCCTGAACGAGCACGAGCGGTGCGCGAGTTTCCCACGCCCAACACTACAAAGAAACTCGCCCGGTTTTTGGGCATGATAAATTTCTATGGAAGATTCATACCCAATTTGGCAACGGTCGCTTTCCCTCTCTACCAGATAAAGAAAAATAAGGGGGTATTTCGGTGGAGTTCGCAAGCCGAAGAAGCGTTTGAAAAGTTAAATTCCTACTTTCAAAACCCCCGCTATTGAAAATGGCCAACTTACAGAGACCTTTTATTTTACAAACAGCGTCGTCTTCGGGGCTAGGAGCAGTGTTGTGCCAACGCAGCGAAGGGGAATTGCAACCCGTAGCCTACGCCAGCCGCAGGCTACACCCTCATGAGAAAAATTATGCGACCTTCGAACTGGAAGCGTTGGGTATCATTTTTGGAGTCAACAAGTTCCGAAAGTATTTAGAGCATAAAGAGTTTGAGCTTCAAACTGACAACTCCTCCTTATGTTGGTTATTAAATCATCCCAGACAAATAGTAAAAATAGCGCGGTGGATTGCCCAACTACAAGTTTTGAGGTACTCGCTAACCCATATCCCAGAAAAAGAAAACGTGGTAGTGGACACGCTATCGCGGATGTTTGAAGAATAAGGAAGAAAGCCCGGACCTACGCCGATGCCCGTAGAACAAGAACATGGTGAGCCGACACCACCGCCGGGAGAACAAGGAAAACATCGGGGGAAAGATTAACCACTTGAGGAGCCAGCAGTGATAGGAGTAATGGCAGGGTTGCCAGAACTGTTCATACCCATCAAAACAACTCAACAAGACGACCCCAAACTACGAGAAATTATAAACGATCTGGCCCAGGGTGAGATTAGACAAAACTACCAAATCAAAGACGATATATTGTTATATAAACCGTCGCGAAAGTCCGTCTGGAAAGTGTGCGTACCCAATTCTCACACCCGGGTACTCTTCGAGTATTTCCACGTGTCACCAGTAGGCGCCCACTCAGGGGGGGGGGGGAAGGGCTAAAATGGTGGCCACGGTCACGAGACCATTTTTTTGGCCTGGCATGGAACGGGACATACGTGACAAAGTTCGTTCATGTGAGGTTTGTTTGCGTTCTAAACCTGCCCAGAACCGTAGGTACGAATTATACCCTCAGACGTAGCTCAATTTCCCATGCAGAGGATGTATGTTGATCTTTTTGGTCCCTTACCAAGGTCCAGTGAGGGCAACGTTATTTTACTGACTGTGTTAGATGCCTTCTCAAAATTTGTTTGGCTTATACCCTTGACGGCCCCCACATCCTCGGCAGTAGTCAAAGCCCTGAATAGGGTAGTTTTCAAGAACTTCGGTTTTCCATGCTTCATTGTGTCGGACAATGTAAGCCAGTTCACCTCTCGTTTATTCAAAGATATGTGGTCTTCCAGGGGCATTAGACACTTCACCACTTGTCCATTTTATCCGAATCCGAACCATGTTGAACGTTTTCATAAGAACCTTAAAGCCGCTTTAACAGTCTATCACTATCAATTTCATAGCAAATGGGACACCGCGCTACTTTGGCTACAATTGGCGTTCAACTCCGCTATCCACACCAGTCACAAAGCTACTCCAGCTGAATTTTAATTAGTCTACGAACCACTGTCACCTATTAATCTGCGCTAGGAGTTATATCCAGGGTTTTTAGAAGAAGATCCCCCGAAAAGAATAGTAGAAAAATGGGAAGTCGCGTTCAGAGAGCTGAAGAAGTCGCGCGACTTAGTCGCCTGAAGATACGACGCTCAGAGAGTGCCAGTATCCTATAAAGTAGGTGATAGGGTAATGTACGAGCTTCACACCTTGAGTAAAGCAGCGGAAGGAGTGACAGCTAAGTTAAGCTACAAGTGGTCAGAACCGATGGTAATTAGTCAATTTTTGAAACCAGTAACAGTGCTACTAATTGTCACTCTCCCCAAATTACCAAGTCGCAGAGCCCACGTCTCACAACTGAAGCTCTGTGCGCAGTGAACTGTCCAGAAGAGAAGAAGAGTTTGGTTTCCCTCTTCCCCCTTGATCTATTAGATTTTGTGACTACTACGACACGTAAGGCGGGAATGGCCCTTTTTTCTTTTGTGCGTGGGTCTTTTCTCTGTAAAGGGATGTTATTCCGGTTGCGGGGTATATTTTGTAACTGCTCTGATTGACCCTGACTGAATCCTTAAGGAAAGAGGTGGGTGGTCTGTTCTAAAGGATACCCGTAGAGAGGATTAGATGGTGCTATTTTGAGGGACACTTTAAGTACCCTACGTACACCAGGTATTTATTTAATTTAGGAGCGATAATTTTTTTATGTATAAAAAAAGATGTAACATAATATATGTCATATTTCAAAAGGTTCCTAAGGAAAAATTAATTATGGAAAAAGTTATAAGTAAAACTAAAACATTATAGACTACCTTAAGTGTCGATTAAGGGTTGTCGAAATAATAATAATGTGAATAGTTAAAGAAGACTATATTGAAATGAACAATTAAAAATGGAAAACAAATTGAAGTTTTACCTATTTTGACATAGCGTAGTGAATTCAATTTGATAATATCATTCTAAATTTATTATATCCTTAAGATGGCCGGCCGGTCTAGGTATACAATGTATTTATGAGGCTCAGTATATTATGTTTACTTTGTATTCATGAAGTTATTATTATTATTATTATTACCGCGTCTTACTACCCGTTCGGGTTATACGCATATTCATGAAGTTGATTCTAGGTTTGGTCTAGGTATACAATGTATTTATGAGGCTCAGTATATTGTGTTTACTTTGTATTCATGAAGTTCATTCTAGGTTTGGTTTAGGTATACAATGTACTTATGAGGCTCAGTATTCACCCTACTTTATAAGAATAAAGGGGAGGGGTGCAAGTTAACGCAGCAGAAATAACTTGAGCAGAAACGATTTTATTAACAAAGGCAGTAAACATATCATAAGCAAACAATAGTGGATTATAAGATTTTGGTTGTCTAGTAGTTAGGC
Source organism: Timema douglasi (assembly GCA_901482245.1). NCBI lineage: Eukaryota > Metazoa > Arthropoda > Insecta > Phasmatodea > Timematidae > Timema > Timema douglasi. The sequence goes on from CABEEJ010001419.1 coordinate 141,180, forward strand.
GGCACAGCGGCCTAGCTAGTTACTTAACACAGAGACGATACCAACACAAGGCCGGTGAACGCCTTAGCATAGCAGTCTGAGAGGGTTTGCTGTGAACGCCCGGACCACCATCCTGGGCAGTCATTCTCATTGCAGCATATCATAAAATAAATATCCCAGAAGGCTACCCATAAGGATAGAAGTGACCAAAACACAAGGAACAAGCTTAAAATTTAGCAGGAGGGTGTACATTTACTAGGGTACTAAAGCAGCGACAAGGACTCTTAAGAGTCCCATCAAATGGGAAAGAATGCCTGTGACCTGCGTGAGCTAAATTGGTCAAGCGCCACCCAGACACTCCCCCAAGAATAGATAATAACAAGGCCTAAGGCAAAAGGCCTAGTGAACCTAGTAACATACCCGTCCGACTCGAATAGGAAGTTAATTAACATCAGGCACTCCCAGTGATGGCAGCGAGCCGTTCACACACAAGATCTGCTTGACATGACACTTTATAGCCCTAAACGCTTCAGCGTAGCCTACATTATACTAACTAGAAAGACCTTGCTCGAGCCCTTGAACTAAATAAATCATCCAATTAACCTAGAGGCTGTCTAATGACCAAACATAACAATATACTATTCCATATGCCCATTAAAAAAACACAGGCAACTCATACAAATGGTAGGAATATGGTAACAATGAATATACAAACAAGGTCTCTCTGAGTAGGTGGTTTAACTAGCCATATAATTCTTAGAGACTGGTGACTTGATACGAGCCAGCCCGCTGTTCATAGTAAACATGGGAAAGGCTATTATCACCCAGCCAACAAGCACAATGCGAAACTAAAGTTACCTAAAGGCACTATACAATTCCATATAATAAAATACAATTATCATAACGCTCCAAACCAACATACCTACTAAATAACTAAGGGTAGATCTCCAGGAAGCCTATCCAGCTGCAAACCTTCTATTTGTACGGATAACCAACACAACTCGCATCTCTATACAATGTAGCACGCTCTAATAGCAGTGTGTCCTTGTGCGCTTCTCTCCGGCGTACCTCGATCAAGCGTATTCTAATCGGCCCCATGAGCAGCGAGAAACTCCTGGTGAAACGTACCAACAACGAGCCAGCCACTAACTAGTGGGAGAGTACCAGCATGGTACTAGTGATGAACCAGCAACGTACCAGAAGCAGACAGTAGGAGATTACCAGCAACGTACCGGCAGTGAATCAGTGGGAGAGTACCAGCAAGGTACCAGTGATCAACCAGCCACGTACCAGCAGCAGACCGTAGGAGATTAACAGTGACGTGCCAGCAGCGAATCAGTGGGAGAGTACCAGAAAGGTACCAGTGATGAACCAGCAACGTACCAGCAGCAGACCATAGGAGATTACCAGTGACGTACCAGCAGTGAATCAGTGGACGTGTATGAGCCAAGCTTCGACAGTTGTAGACAATTTATCAAGGCAAGAGTGGTAGGGGCTAACTGCTTTGGGCCCAAGGTTGTCATCCTAGCGATGCCATAGCGACTATGTAGGGCAGCGACAGTCAGCTGTATAAAAGGAGAACACTGCTAACATTTAGAGACCGTAGAATACTTGGTCTAAAACGATGTGTCTTCCTCCAGTGTTGGTAGTAGAATAATATATCTAATACTTTTTATAACAGTCGCCTAACACTCCCAGACCGGGACTAAAAAATGGGAGATAGGAGGGGTGGAAAGTAGAGCCGGACTTGCCTCAGGAAGAGCGCACATGCGCCCCCATCGAAGAAAGAGGAAGGGGAAAGAAGACATTTGAACGTCAGATATTACCCCTCTTCCGAGGAAGGGGAAATTGGCACGCACGAGCAATTAATTGAGGCTCGTTAATGATCAAAGAAGATAATAAACATTGGGCAAGAACAAGGGGCATCCACTCAATAGCCAAAAGTAATTAGAAGTATATGCGCCAGAAAAATGTTACATACCAGTACACTTGTGTGAGCTAATTGACGTTAGCTTGGCACAAATATATTATGTTTACTTTGTATTCATGAAGTTCATTCTAGGTTTAGTCTAGGTATACATTGTATTTGTGAGGTTTAGTCCAGGCTTACATTATATTTATGAGGTTAGTTGAGGTTTATATTGCATTTATGGAATCAGTTTATGCTAACACTGTATTGATTACTCTTAGTTTACAGTTTGTATATTGGTTATTTAATATCTTTTGGTACTGTACTATCTTTCGTTTTGCTAATATAAAAGGGGGGGGGGNCTAATGTTAAAGGTGGGGAGTGTGTGACGTGTGCGTTGGGTGGCGAACGCAGACAACTGTAGCGCTAGGGTCGGTGTCTGCTCAGTGAGAGCTTGCCAGACGCGAAAGGAAGGGATTAACTTGTCTGACTCGGATGAATCAACACCTCTTAAAATGGCTAGTCTAGCGAGTGAGTCGCCATCCAATGCGCCCACTCACACGTCACGGGATATCATTGTGTGCTGTATCTCCAACAATAAACTATATACATAGCTTCATATCACCGACTTGATTATTGCTTCTAAAATATATCCTCGGCCAAAGGGGGTAATAGTGCATACTCTTTTACATTACTCCAAGAGTTTCCATGACAGACTCTGTAAACTAAACAGAAAACTAGTGGGCAAACAGAGCATAACATATCCAGTGCTAAGTAGGCTGGCGATGTGCATTGTTAATGGTTGACCAACAGCAGCTAAGGAGCCACTATCCCAGTTAAAGTCTATACAAGATTAACTAAATATCGAGGGTTGGTGAATTTTTTGAGGAAGCTGATTGGTCGTACCTTCTTCTCTTCGAGATAGAATCCTGAGGGAACTACATGTTGGGTACTTAGGAGTCTTCAAGACTAAGCTATCAGCTAAGAATTACTTCTTGTGGCCCCGCACGAACAAGGACATCGAGAGCTATGTCTTGGGTTGCCACACATATCGGGTAGTTCAATAATCACCTCAGAGAAGTCGTCTTATTCCATGAAAGTGGCCGATAACACTGTGGAGTCGAATCCACATTGACTTCTTTGGACCTATAGAAGGGATGAGATACTTACTTGTTGTTGATGCTCACAGTAAATGGCTTGAGGTATGCTCAATGAAGTCTACTACTTCCACGGCAACAATTTGTGCCCTTGCTACAGTTTTTTTCTCGGTTTGGTTATCCAGAGGTTTTAATATCCAATAATTGCAGTCAACTAGTAAGGTTTACAGAATTTACTGAATTTTGTTTAAGAAACGGTACATAATAAAAGGATGGGGCCCCATACCAACCCGCAACCAATGGACAAGCCGAAAACGGAGTGTCATATGAAACAATTCCTACGCAAAGCTAAGTGTGAAGGATTCTATTTATCCACGGCAATGAATGGATTTCTACTAACCTACCGAAACACTCCTCACATTTCAACTAGAGTAGCCCCAGAAGAAATTATGGCCGTGTCTGAATAGTCCGGTTAAGGGCCCTTGGAAGCCATGTGCACTTTAAAGTTGCAATGGCATCGGCTTAAATGCCGGAAGTGATTTTCGATGGTGTCTGAATTCTCTTAAATTGTACAATTGCGCCCCTTATTGCGAACTTTACTAAGGGGCACATACGACTTGCCCTTTATCGCGCACATTAATTAAACTAGCTTTTTATATTAAATGAAAGTATTATATATTTTGTGAAAATGAAATAAAACATTCACATACTGTTAAATAAAAGTAGTATAATTTGTTCTTTGTTTATATTCATGATGTTAAAAGGTTAAATTTCTCTTTCTAGTGTGAAAATCTCTCTCAATAGGAGCGAGTAATGAGATCTTCGTTAAAATTTGTTTGAGAATAGTACTTTACAGATATAAGTAAATTAATTAGGGCTATATATATATATTTGTATAATATACGTATATATTTAACTATTTTTCTATATATGCAAAAATGTTTGACATGCTCTTTGGTATCCCTTAGAGTAACCTCGATTCGTTTCTGCGTTATATCTAGGTTATTCTAGTATCCCTGCGTACATCGCGCTCCTTTTGGCGCGTAGCTGTAATTTATTTGCAAAATGTTTCAAAACAAATGATCAACATGTAACCTAAGTAATTTGGTTTAGATTTCCTATAGGCCTGTGTTATTTATATAGCAATACTTTTATATGCTTTAAGCAATTTTGACAATGATATTAATGTAAGCTAGGCCTAGTTTAATTGTCAGCTTCCTAAAAATCTTACAGTTTACAACACTGTGATAGGATTGACCATTTTGTCACACGTTTTCCAAATACGTTTTTTAACAATAACACACAAAGGTGTTAAATAAATATATAGCTTAACCTCATTTTACTTTCGTCTAATTTTAAGCATATTATAATGCTCTTTTTTTTATTATGACTATTGTAGAATAACATCAACTTCATATAATTGATTTTATTCTTTACAGGGCGAGTGGAACAAACTCTAAGGTTCATAGAATTAAGGAAGATAAATGATAAATATGAATTTGCGTCTTAAAAAAATACGTCACCTTTGACAAAACATAATCAAAATTCAATATAGTTTTTATGGAAATGCATATTTCAGAATTAGCCACCATATGGATCTAGCTGTACCTTGCTGTCCGAAAACTACCATGGAACCTATGTACTTAAGGGTGCTAGAAACGTGTTATAATAAAGCGTGGAGTAAAGTGCACAAGTGCGTAGGGGACAGACTATTCAGACACGGACAAAGTTAGGTAAGACTCTGTGCATTCGTTTGGATATAATCAACAATAGGGTTAATAATGTGGACAACAGAGAACTACTACTAACAAAAGTTCAAAGCAAAGTTGTGATAAATTTCTTCATCGCCAATCAATGATGGCCACCGCGTTTTTCTTTTATCCACATATTATTGCTCGTAAAACGCTCCAGAGGACAGTTGGCGCTATCTACTCGGCATTCAGTGTGTTATGCCGAAAGTTAAGTTGGTAACGAGCGAAGAGGGGTGTGGCAGGATGGCTGGGTCGAGTTTACATGGGGAGTGAAAAAAGATGAGGCGAGAAATGCTGGATGGGAGTGGAAGGAAAATGGATCGCTGGACGTGCTTCGTGAAGGTTGGATGGAGGAAAGTTATGTGATATTAGATTGATGAAGCAAGCTCCATTGCCTCGTTTTTTTGCTGGAACTCCTCTGTTGGCGTTTAATTTTTTTCGTTTCCTTGGTGCGTTTTCATGCTTCGGCGAACCCCCCCTCCCCCCTTTTGGGTAAGTGCTCTTTCTTTAAACTTTCTTGTATTTTTTTTGTTTTGCGTTGTGCATACTTATCTCCCGCTTTCCTATTTCAATTCTCTGAACCTTAATGTAGGGATAGGCAGTGCTTTTTGAAAATCCCTGTAGTGACTTGGATTCAAGTGGGTGGTCCTCCGTAATTGGGCAGGCGGCAGCAAGTTACGTGCCCGATTCATGTAC
>CABEEJ010001419.1:146916-158189 GCA_901482245.1 Timema douglasi
CCCCCCCTCCCGGGGCTAAGTGGATGCCCTCCTCACCCAGTCCCCGGACTCTTCGCCTGGAGGGATGTGTGGGAGCTATTGGGATCCCCCCCATCTTGATTTCACGGGAGGAGTTCCGGACCCCGGGTCCCAGTTTGGACGGACAGACCGGGCGCGAGCCACGCAAGTCGCCAGGGCCATCCTAGACGGACCTGTCATTTTCACTGTACAGTTACCTATGATTTATAGACACTATAACCTTTTAGGAGTGCATAAGCACTATATCATTTTGTTATGTGTACATAGACACTTGTTGATTCTGAAAAGGTGCACAGTTACCTATGATTTATAGACACTATAACTATTTCTAGGAGTGCATAGGCACTATATCATTTTTTTTATGTGTACATGGACACTTGTTGATTTTGGAAAGGTGCATAGTTACCTATGATCCATAGACACTCTATAATTTAGTTATGATTTATATACGCATTAACATTTCTTATGTACCTGGTTTTACTTAAATTACATCTGCTTGAAACTCATGTTGCTATTCGGTGATTTACTGAAGTCAACTATCGGGTTGTGGAGAGGGGCAGAACTGAACTTTCCTCGTGGTCACCGCGTATGGTGGCAGCCTAAAGGTTAACTTACGATTAGTTTGTCGGGTCTTGGTTCCCCGTGTCAAAAGACCAAGTGGCGCCCATTCGTATCAGGATGCATCCCTGATGAGTAGTGTACTTATGTCCAGCCCTTCGCCGCATTCCGTCAGTTTCGCCAACCTCAACCCACCCCCTAACTCATACTGTAGCCGGCCGGGTACTCTGTAGCGTTATTTCCGGGAAATCTCGTTACAAAGTGAGTGTTGAGCAAGAGATGTAAATAAAGAGCTCAGGTAAAAGGGAGTGTCATTTCAAGAAAGAGGGAAAAAACTTAATGAAACAGTTCAACAAAAAGAAAATTACCTAGATTGAAGCAGAAGTGCAGAAAATGCTAGGGAGCCACTTAAATTTACTGTGCGCGAATGGAAACATCGTAAAGAGACATTTTAACCAAATAACACCTTCCAGATTATCATATAAAAGGAGCAGCATTGGGGATGTGTCTCCCAGTTATTCGGTCTTGCCCAGGTGGTTGGAGGATGTGAATGGCAGGACCCCGCTCCCTAGTGGCAGGGAGAACGACAGTGCCTTACCACCTACTGTCAATGAAGAAGTAAGAGCTGGAGACATTAGAAGGGCCCCAGAAACTTCACTAGACTCAAACGAGTGTAGGCCCACCCTATCAAGGTCATTTCTAGGGGAGTATAATGAGGAAATCCTTCGAGGGAACGTTCAGCCGCAAAGGAAGAAGCAGTCCCTAAGAAGGCTCCCCTTCAACTTTTTGATGGGGAGGGGATAGTGAAGTGTTCAGTTAGCATCACTGGGAAGGACCTTCAGGAGATCGATGATCTGTAACAAATGTGAATCGTGAGCAGGCAGACTTTGAGGCATACCAACACAATGAACTACAATTAAAAAGTGCTAGATTAACTTAAGAATTAGTTTGAACAAATTTCGCACTATTATTTGCAGCACAAGCATAATTCAGAAAATTACAGTAGCCAATTCGAAAAGACTTTGATCCATGGGGATACATCGGCTGAATTATTTTCTTGAATGAAGTAACTGGCTTTACCGACGCTGATGTGGGTGAACTTGTACAGCATTGAGAGTCCGTCAGGGGCTAAGTCCTACTTATTTACCGTATTGGACTATGGAAATAATTATTCCATTGGACAATATCTCACATTAGTATCCAGTAAATAATACTGGGTTACACTGTAAATTAAACAACAGTGCCAACCTTTCACTGCGAACGGACTAAAACTCTGACAACGAACTATGTCAGGGGTATAACAAAAAGTTAAAACATTTGGACAGAGTTAGTTGAGTTTGGTATTATACGGTTTTATTGAATGTTGTGTTACTATTATTGTATCTGTCACCAGGAGTTAATGGTAGTGTGCTCGACCTACCAGTACAATTTTAAAAGACTTAATTTCTAGTTTGATAATATTTGTTTTCTTAACTTGTAATTACTGTGTGTTAATGTGGTGTCATAATGTATGTGTCATCACCCTAGTCATCATCATTATTATCTTTATTTAGAAATATCTTTAATGTCAGGTTGTAGGTTAAAATTAGTGTTAATTTTCCCTTTGGTAAATTTTGAAACCAAGCTACATGTGGTTGATTTATTGATACGTCAAGGTAAGGTAGTCGTTCCGCCCCCTTTCAAGTGTTTAGCCGCTCGAGCCTAACCATAGGTCCTGTAGAAAGAGGGTAATCCGTGTTCCTAACTATAAAGAGAGCTAATAGTCAAGGCGCATCCATGCCCACCACTTTAGGAGGGTTCTTTCATTAACATTTATTGTAATTGACGTGTTTATTGAAAGTAATAGAGATAAGCTAGGAGGGGTCTTTCAGCAAGTGGCTTCGAAACAAAATCATCTGTAAGTTTAGTATGATAATCAATTGTTATTTGTTTTATAACTTACTTTTCTATTAACGCTTACTAAGTGGTTTTAAGCCCATATAAATATATATAATTCTTTTATGAATTTGACTTTTTGTTTTATGTTTTTTGTATTAAGATTATACATTTTTAACCAAAAATGTGTTTTTTCCAATAAGTATTCTGTTTATTATTATAAATATTAATTAAATTAGAAGAAGTACGTATTTTTAGGATGTTTCTCTCTAAAGGGAAAAAAGCTACCTAACTAAGTTATGATATTCTTAAAAATATGGAAAATTATGGACTAGATATAATGATGTGCTGCACTCAAGGTTACGATAATTCTGCCACTATGGGCCAGTTTCATAGTCAAATTTAGTACGCCTCAAGTGCGGCGCTACACTAAGTTCATGACGACACCTACCTAAACTTTAATGGAATGGGCCAGTTTCCTATGCGAGAACGGCCCATTCCATTCGAGTTTAGGTAGGTGTCGTCTTGTATTTAGTATAGCGCCGCACTTGAGGCGTACTAAACTTGACTATGAAACTGGCCCTATGGCTGGACTCCTTAAAGGTGTGCAAGCCATTCTCAAGGGAAAGAACAAGAAAGCCAATTTTAATTAATGTTTGGACAAATCGATTAACTTGTGTGGTCAGTACTCTTTTGCTGAAAATGTATTGTGTGTGTGTGTGTGTTTTTTGCACTCTAGAGACATTTTTATTTTGCTGTTTCCACCCATCGATGTAATCTGTTAATTGAACATACTGGAGGGCCAGTGAGATAGTTATCAACAACAAGCTGGAGTACTTATCGTGCTATAGCTAAGCTAGTTAGAGAAAAGTTATATAAGGTTGTGACTGCGATAAATGCTCCTTGTGATCCACACGAACACTTTGGCAGAACAGGTAAGCAGCTCAAAATCTTTTGGTTTCTGTCTGTTATTTTACATTTCCGTGCTATCTGTACTTCTAGTAAGATGTACTTCAGGAAGTTAACCTTACAGAGCAGTACCTGAACACCAAGATCTTAACTATCGACAAGGTGACGGCAACAGAAGATGTGTTAAGACTTTGTATGCACGAGGAGCACAGTTATATATTGGCGAATGCAAGTGAACCGGCGCTTTTAAAATCAGATTATTATAAAATTACAGAAGAGGGAAGGTCTATGCTTAATAATAGTATAGAATGGGGTCAATCAATCGATGCTGGATTAATTCTGCAAGAATTAAATAAGAGGGTGATGCTTGAGTGGATTGATCGCTTTAATTATGAACTCTAAATTATATAAAGATCCATCAAGGAAAGGCATTAGGTGCGGGATACAGGCATGTGAGATGAAATTTTTGAGGAGTAGGCTGGGAGTGACAAGGATAGCAGGGTGATAAATTAAAGAGAGAGATATTGTGAAATATAACCCCCTGCAGGATAAAATAAAGATGGTAAGATTTAGGTTGTATGGACATGTGGAGAGGATGGAAGAGGGGAGAATTTCAAGGAGGATGCCCGAAATGGAAGTGGTGAGCAGGACGTCAAGAGGAAGACCCAGGGGCAGGTGGATAAAGGGAGTGCGGAGGAGTGGAGAGAGGAAAGGAGTTATTCAGCATGAAGGACGAAAGGTGGTGGTAGTAGAGAAGTAAATGGAGAGGTTTATGTTTAAAACAGACCCTGCCAATGGCAGGAAACTGTGCTCGATGATGATGCTAAAGGAAGTAGCAGCCATGTTAGAAGCTGTTTGAGCGAAGTTTCTCATCTTCCACTGAATAAGCGTTAAAGGTGTAATTTCTAAAAATTGACAATTTCTCATGATCAGGTATTCGAGCATGCACTTTTATTCGAAATACCAAGGCTGAAAAAACACCTCAAAGCAGCAGAGATTGATATGAAAGAATCCAAAGATTGGGCAATATTAGAAGTTTTGAAATTCCCTGCTGAATGGGACTTTAAAGAATCTCTTCCAACCTTTTCACTAAGCCTAAAATTATTTCTGACGAGGTGTATGTCTATGGCTTCATGTGAGAGGAGATTTTAAAAGCTGAAACTTATAAGGAACTATTTGCAATCTACCACGGGAAAATAAATGCTTTCCGGTCTTGTGATATTATAAATTGAAAGTGAGTTGGTGAAATTTAATAGGTATTGCTTTCAATTAACTGTTCCATAAGTTCGCATATTTTAAGGACTAGTAAAGGAAAGTTCTGATTTTGTCTAAATGTCAACAAAGTGTTGAAAAGTTGTGTATATGTGTTTTTTTTTAAATTACTTGATTGATGAGAATATTTCTTTCTCCATTTTTATACAACTTCTATATTATTTGGGACATTATTGATATGCAAACTTAATCCATAAATGCACTTCATCTAACAACAGGGGCGACCCTAGCAAGGTTTTCAAGTGGTGCGAGATCTCATTTTGGCACCCCCATGTACATAGAGACTAAAGATAACCTACATTTTTTACATCATTAATAACCAAGACCTCCGAAAGATTAGCATAGTAGTAATATGGATGAGAAACAATAACAGTAAAAAGAAACAATAGTTTTTTGAAAAGGTTTGTTTAAACTACTATGCTACAGACAACGCTTACATCACGCAAAAGTCAAATTTACATAGTAAATTAATTTAAAATTAAAACAAATTAAAGAATGAAAAATGAACTAATAAGCCTAGATTCCACTTTCCTCGCTTTTGCGCTTGCATTTTTTTTATTAGTTCAGAATAATTCAAGTCCTGGGCAATACTATTTTCTAGAGATAAAATTGCTAGATCTGACAGTCTATCCTGACACATGGTTGAACGTAAATAAGTTTTAATGAGTTTTAATTTACTGAAACTTCTTTCTCCGTTAGCGACAGTTACAGGTATGGTCAGCAAAATTTGAAGTGCTGTCCACACATTCGGAAATATATCCTGCCAACCATTTTGTTTAGTAAGTTGGAGAACTTTTATTGGTTCTGCTGATTCAAGCTCTTTCAACAATGGATTCGGGTATAAAACTTCCTCAACCAATTCACAACCAGATATGTCACATTTTCCCCCATCGGTTAAACTTATTTCTAAATCTGCACAGCCTTTTTCCAATTTGGACTTTTCACGAATTGTTTTGATATTGTATAAAAAGGACCATGTATCATTAAATTTGGATAGTTGTGTAAATCGAGAGACCAACGCATTCTCAATTGTATCGATGATTGGGTAAAATACGTTCATTTTAAACAATTCTTAAGAATCTGCTGGTGTCTCATCTACGTCCTCGTATTCAAATAATCTCTTCTTTCTTCGGGATCGAACTGGCTTAAAAATAGGATCTGTTCCAGCTTGAAAATTAATTTCCCTAGCTTTTATCAGAGCAGACGAATGACCCCTTACTCTTATACAAATTCCGAGCAGTTCTTCAGCAATTGTGAAGCGTTTGGTAAATCCATAGTTTCAAACTGCATAGCTTACTTACAATGTTTACTTGAAACAATATATTATTCCAAGCCACCATTGTTACTATAAACTCAAATTGCTTCATCTTCTGAATCGGCGACAAGGCCTCTGATGCTGCAACTGGGTCATTCGTTTTTTCGTGAAGATCCAAAAGGGCATTACGAACTGAAGGGTAGTGATAACGAACTGCAGCGAGGCTAGAAACTCTACTCTCCCAACGAGTTTCACAAACTTTTTTCAGTGATAATCCTTCTACGTGCTTGGATATCACTTCTCATCGCTTTTTTTTATCCAGAGAATAGAACAAACAGCCTTTGAAGAAATCTGAACAAAGAAACCGATTTAATAGATGTTTTGGCGGCATCCGTTATTACCAAATTTAAGCTATGATAGCCACATGGATTAAAAAATGCTCGTGGATATTGGTTCAGAATTCTGCTTTGGACACTTTTTTTTACTCCTACTATATTAGATCCATTATCATATCCTTGACCTCGACAATCATTCATATTCAAATCGTACTCTTGCACAGTATCATCAAGAAAGAGGCCAGTAAGTCCAGCTCACGAAGAGGTACTTACCGGCTTGTAAGCAATGAAAAACTCACGCACTTGGACTTCACCTTCATTAGTGTCAACAAAACGCAATATTAAAGATAATCGTTCAATGTGACTGACATCAGGAGTGCAATCCAGTATGATGGAGAAGTATTTGGATGACTTTACCATAGTCAAAATTTTACTTCGAACTTCACTTCCAAGTAAGCCAATCAACTCGTTTTGAATACGCTTGCCAAAATAGTGGATATTAGTCTCCTTATTAACAATACGGCGGGGGTGCTCATCCACACAGGGTCGAATTTTTCTAGCAGTTGCACTAAGTCCAGGAAGTTACCATTATTAGGAGTATATAGTGTTTCAGAACCAGAGCTTCCTCTGAACGACAAATTATTGCCTGCTAAAAAGAATACTATGGACATCATTCGTTCAAGGATAGCAACCCGCCGTGATTTCTCGTCTTCAATCGGTTTTTGCAAATGCTTGTCAATTCCACTGAAGTTCTTTAATCGAATCGACGCTTCTATCCAACTGTACATGGTGCGCTGGTGATTTGAGGAAGTTTCGTGAGTTTTGATACGCACTGATAAGTGTCTCCAGTCATCAAATCCTCTTTTCCTAAATTAGAATGGGAACTTCTGTTGAATAAACAGCAGCAAAAACAATATACTTTATCTGCAGATTTAGAGTAAACGACCCGTCTTATTTTATAAGTTTCTCCATTTGGCATTACCCTTTGAAAATTTGTATTTGAAAAATGACGTCCATTTTATCTTGGATATTTTTCGTTGTTCATTTCGTTACTTACAGGACCTCGAATAATTATTTCATCTCTGGTTGCAGGGCCAACCAGCGACCATTTTGAAATATCATAATTTATATTTTGAAGAGGTGACGGTGATGGTATGTCTGGTATATCCTCTTCTGTAATATTTTGAACTGCATATGACATTCCAGAAATAGCTAAATATTCTTGTGCATGCTGCTCTTCATCTTCATGGGTTTCGTCTGAAGAACTACTATTAAATAGGTCTTCTTCCGTCGCGTGTTGGACTAGTTCTGATGATGACGATTCGAATGACTTCTCAACTCTCAAAAATTTTGCTAGCAATTTTGCAACCTTTTCAGTTTCGCCTTGCTTCTTTCGTTTTCTTTTTAAGTTTTGTGCGCCAGATAATTTTTTTGGAGGTAGCGACATGTTTTGTCTGTAAAAAAAAAGGATGCATTATACTTTGTAAATATTTTCGATACCAAGGTAAACTGAAATTATCTAAAGTCAATTCTACACCCAAAAATATTGTCACTCGGAAACTTTTACTATGGGAGCAACAAATACAATACATATTAGATCAAAATGTATTGAAGAGCTGATTTTCAAGTTGCGATTTAGGGCGACTTGCATAGCACAGTCTAATTCCGTTTGAATGTTAGTTGAACGCAGTTTTAATTCTAAATTAAATTAGTGCATTGCATAGCAACATTTTAGTTGATAAATACGTTTAGCAAAGTTAAATGCTCGAAAATAGGTATTTAACGCAGCTAAAAGTGCTTACAGCACAACAAGAATTAGAATGAAAGGGGATATTTTATGTAACTAAAATTTACGCCTACATTTATTTTAAAACATTAACTGTCTTACTTATTAAAAAGTCTTAGTCAACATCAAAACAACAGTTTAACTAATAGCTACTTAAGACATTAAGTAATGCTTAACTTTTTTAACTTATAAACAATGTTTAAGATGTATTTAGTTGACTAACGCAGAATTATTTTTGCTATAGCAACACTTTGCAAATGACCGAATGAAAGATAAAAAATCATAGCGAAAAGTCCCGCATCTACTCTTTCAAATTGCATTGCAAGTAAAAAAACACACAAAAAGTTCACGTGACACGTTCACACAGAAACAACGGACCACAACTGTTGACCATTTGCTTAGACTGATTATTGCTTATATAAGTAGGTAATTGTATTTTGTTTATTTCAGCATTATTCGGGAAGAAATAAATACAAAAGAATGGCTAAACGTAAAGATTATTGTACTTATTGTCATAAATTTTATTTGTATGAATTATGATAGGTATAAATGCTTTTTACTAACTACTCCGTAGCCAAAAACTTATCTAACTATTCCACATAGTTGAGTTTTTCAGATAAATTAACAGCTACACAGACTGTTTGGGTGACGCCATTTTGTTAGTTAAGCACTTAAACAAGGGTCCGACGATGTTTCATTTGACATTAGTTAGGTTCGCTGATTATCTATTAGTTAACGCTAAATAACGTTTATGAGTAAGAATTATTTTTACCCAATTAAAATCTTTATCTATTTCAAGATAACGGAATTTTAACATGAGGGACACGGACAGAGAATAAAAGGTTTAGCTGTTTTACCGACGGCGCTAAACATAATAGCCCTAAAGGCGTTGCGCAATGCGTTGTTAATAATAATTGTATTTACAAAAAATACGTTCAGGCAGATAACAAACAATGTTTAACTAATTCAAATTGAAAAAGATGTTAAACTGATGTCATGTAAGTCATCCTTAGACTAGCTTAGGTATGATCTATGATCTACGTAAACACAAATATGTCTAACATGATGTTGTTTCTAACATAATGTAACTAATATCTTACATTACATAATAACATTTAGGATACTCACAGAATACCTACTTTAACAGTAGTAACGTTTCGACAATAATAATTATCAATAACGATTCAAATTCACTTGGAGCTCGCCACATAGACACAAATCACAACACATGCACCCGTACACGAATCAACGCCAAGACAACGGCTGGTGATCGGTGAAAGAGCGCAAGCGGCGCGGCGCGGTGGCGGACAGAACTAGTGATGGGCAACTCGAGTTGACTCGACTCGGTCAGTAGCACACAACCTAGATCACTGTTGTATAAAATGTATTATGGCGGGTAGAGTTAAGTAGTAATAGGTGATGGGTTTTATTTTTTTCGCAGACGATCTATCGTTCCATTTTCTTCACCCCTCTTATGACGGCGCCCAGTGTGGTCGCACCGCTCGCACCACCCTAGGGCCACCCCTGTATAACAATAAAGTTTAATGTTAAAATGAACATAAAAATTGTGATGTAGCCTACTTGTTAAACTCCCTTACTTCGAATTCTATTGTTTTCTTAGTGAATTTTCACTTTAACCACATGAAATTATCTAATTATTCAGTCTGTGCGTGTGTTGTTATAATTTACAGGTGTAATTTTAGTTTGGCAAATCGTTTATGTCACTACTATTGCCATTACATTTTTAATTATATACGAGTATTAAGATTTACGAGTAACATTAGTACAAAAATCAATACTACATATTCCGGATGGTCTGTTACGAAAGGAGTTCCAGGGGGGTGGCACTATGAACTACTGCACTAGTTGACACCAATCCTAGTGACGACACTGCTTGATATTATAGTATCACTAAACAATGAGCAATGTAATGAGAAAAGGACAATGGTGAGAATTGTTCTATAGATGTTTAAGAGACCTGCTATGGATATTAGAAGTGCCCTTGAAGTGTTGGGAAGTTTAGTACAGGGCGTATTTTGTACCCATTGTCACATATGTAGTAGAAACATGGACATTGAATATAAGGGAAACTAATAAAGAGAAGGCCATGGTAATGAAGTTTGTGAGAAGCTTGTCAGCTGTCACGAAGAGAAACAAGATTAAGACTGAAATTATCTGAGAATTAGTGGGGATACAGGGAGTACTTTAGATAGTAGAAAAATCAAGACTATGCTGATATGGGAATGTAATGAGGGTGGTAAGAAAGAGGATGCCAAAGACAAGATTGGAAAATAAATATGTAGGGAAACTATCACAAGGGAAGGCCAAGAAAGAGATGGGAGGCGCAGATAACATAAAGCGTTCAAGTGAGGGGAGAAGAATGGAAGAAATTAAAGGAGATAGAATGATGGAAGGATAGAGGGAAAGGGAGGCATTTTACTAAACTGACCCGGCCACGGGATGGAAACAGTTGATGATGATGATGACTAAATAAACAATAAATATTTCCGTATAGGCTGTCAGTTTTCCCTTTCAGCCAATGTCTACAATAAATACATTCTGCTAGCTGTAATCAACCACATTTACAACCGTATATGATCAATATTATTTGTAAAAAATAAATTGTCATTTTTAGTACCGCGTCTTATTACCCATTCAGGTTATACGTCTATAAACTAGTTACACTAATGGGCTAGAAATAAGGGTTGAATTTCAAGGAAATGTACTCATGTTTGTGTGGATAGAGAGTGGGAAACCATTGAGGGAAAACTACCCTGAGTACACCCGAGTGGGATCGAACCACGAGTTCCCCGTCTTCAGCAATCTAGTCTATTTCGAGAAACCATGCGGCCACCGAAGCTGGTACTAATAATTATTTGTTCATGCTTATTATCACATTTAGGAAAATTGCTACAAATTTCATGTATTGTCCCCGGCCAAGTCCCTAATATCTTATCCGGGCTTCAGTTGGGAAAATGTATCTGCCATGGAGCTTTTTTTATAAGCTTATCTTTGATGAATATCTTTAAAATATTTTGTCTTTATAAAATATCTATGATGGGGTGTCATAGTTACATCATATTTATTTAATCAAATAATTTTGATAAAAGAAATGTGACATTGTAATACCACACTAAAAAGAGTTAGCTGTGTGTAGTGCAGGACGTATTATAAAAATATTCTATTGTAAGATACCTCTTTTACTTACTCTATTATTTTCAATAAACATTTCAATCACTAATAAATGTTGGTTGCTGAGAGAAAC
>CABEEJ010001420.1:0-37414 GCA_901482245.1 Timema douglasi
CTTAAAATTCACCCTCATCCTGTGACCTTAGTTTCAGTTAGTGTAGCTGTGAGCAGCTGTAGCTTGAACTAAAATGATCAACACTAACAATAAATATTTAATATTAATGGTCATTTATAACTTATTACAAAACATACAATAAATAATATCAAAATTATAAATAATAATCTTAAAAGACAGTCTCAAGGATTATTTGGTTTGGAATGTACACGGTATAAAAACAATCTTAGCACATGCGGTTTTGGTAGATTTTACTCTCCGGGTCAGTCAGGCGCTTTAACCGCTCGTATAATTCCATCAGTTTCATTTATTTTTTTAAAATCACAAACGTGCATTGTAGCATTTTAAATATGATCCAAGCTAGTTTTATTTTATGTTTAGTCATATAATAGAGAATTTGACATGAAATGTTACACAGAGGATTTAGAAATCTGTGTCGTTAAATTACGTTAAGTTTATTTATTTTTTCATTTCAAAAACTAGATAAAAATGTTTCACGAGTTGATTGTGTCACGTTGTCTCTCTAGAATGTTATTCCAAATAGCCTACAGCTACGAATATAGGGACAGCCCGTAACCAACCAACGTCAAGCAAAAAAATGAAATATTCAAACCATGTTTCCAGCATGGATTTCAATAAACAAACAATAAGGGTGGGCAGGGGTTAGGCCCTTATTAAAACCGGGTAAGGAAGGGAAGAATGCAGACTTAGCCCCACAAATAAAACATAATCAAAACATAGTTTATTCGTAGATAATTCAAATTTGCGGCTTTATATTGTCAGAGTTCAAAGGGGACGTCTCAGTGATGTACTAAAGACTTCTCTGCAGTGAACGAACAAAATGTGTCCACAGTTAGTAAACTACCAGTTGTGTCAGTTGTCAAATATAATACAAACGCAATATTAAACGGGTTTTACCACTTTTTGACAATTATATCAATTTAATTCTACTCCTGTACGCTTCTTAACCGGGCGATGGGTGGGTGGGGGGTAGAAGGCCGCAAAAATTGCCAGTGTAACGGGCCTCAAGATTTCTGTCGCCGGCCCTGGCATATCTACATTAGAAACCTTCAATATCACAAGTATTCTTATCATTACTAGGTGTTCTGTCTTATGTCAGGTCCATTCCTTTGTCAATGAACTTAGACCGCCAATGCGTCCTGTCCTCTGCCTCCTCCTTCAGCTCCCAAAATGTTCTTCTGTCCTTCAGGTCATCTAATATTTGAATCCTCCTTCTTCCTAAGCTCCTCTTTCCCTCAACCTTTCCTTCTATGACGTCGTGCAGAAGACAGTTCCTCCTAAGAATGTGTCCGATCCAGTTTGATTCGCACCAAAGAATCTAATCCAAAATGGTTCCCTTCTCACCCCCTCCTCTTCTTCTTAGGACCTCTTCATTTGTCGCCCTGTCTGCCCACCTGATCTCCTCAAACAAGCGTTCCTAAGCCCACCGGCGCGGCGGATGGTATTGATTTGTGGCAAGTTTGGACATTTCTGTAAATGAGGCTATTCCCGTTGTGTGTACAAATCATTACTATAGTATCTGTTATTGCTCGCGTACGACAACCCCCCCTAAAAGGGGGTGGGTTTGTCCACAAGTGGTCATTATTAATGGCGGCGAGTTAGGGACGCCCCACTGATTTACGGCCTTTGGCAGTTGCGCGTTACAAGGCTCCGTAGAGGCCGGCTACTCATATTCATAGCTTAGTTCCAATCACGGGAAGTAATTATACGCCCCATCGCCCGATATAAATGTTATCAATAATAAGGTGACCCGCTTCAGTGGCCGAACGGTCTAAGGCGTCACTCTCGTGTTAGACTGGCCGGGGGGAGACTGGAACGAGTGTCAGTCGGGTCTAATGAGTCAGTCGGGTCTAATGAGCGTGTTTTTTTCATAAATGGTTCCCTAATCTCCTCCCACACAAATGCGGGTATATTAACTCTAAAACGCTTCCTTACTCATCACGATTAGCGCAATTAAAAAATATGCGGATAGCCTGAACACTGTACAGGAAGTAAGAAACGGTGATAAGATTATAATATTAATAGTATTACTAAGGTGTACGTACGTTGTGCAGTCTGACTGTTGTAGGAAGATCATTATTTAGCGATGAATAAAAAAATACAACATATTTATTTTCCTAGAGTCCTAGACCACGACTTATGTTCTGTTTCTGTAACTTTTAATAGATAGGGGGTCAAATGTGGAAATAAAAGTTCATTTAATTGATTGTTATTAAAGTTAGATATTTTACATTCGATAAAGATTTTTCCTGTGGGTTCAGGAATGGTATTTTAACCCTATTCGGGATTATCCACTAAACTGTGTTAAAGGTTTAAGTAAAAAAAATTATTTAATCTCGAGAAGTGCCTATGAAAGGTCAGAATTTATGTCAACGTTCGACTTACTGTTCAAGATTTACAATTCTTGGTGTTAGTGCTAGGTGTAAAATGTTTAGAGTTTAATTCAAGTATGTTTAATTATTTAATTAGGTTCATGTTTTAAAATGTGTAGTTATAATTACTTCATTAGTTACAAAAATAATAATAAATACTTCTTAGTTATCAGTAGTAGTAAGAGAAACGCCAGGACAAGTTAGTTTGTAATGATTAAATGAACAACAACTTAAATTATAACCTCTATGTAGTTAACTTACTCATAAGGACAGATGTATCAAAATATTTACTATATTATTATTATTATTATTATTAGCACCGCGTCTTACTACCCGTTCGGGTTATACGCACTTACGCTAATGAGTAATGGTAGGGTAGATTGTGAGATGAAATGGAGGATCTACAGTTTAACGTGGGTTCCGAACCACGGTGTAGGCCTGGCATTCCCCACATTCACAAGTTGTTATTAATACACGTCTTGTCAGAGGTGAAGGGAGGGTTTAGTAATCAGATAAATCTGTGCCGGGACAGAGGATTGAACCCCCAGCACAAAAGTCCAACACCTTACCCCTAGACCACCAGGTCACCTTTGTATCAAAATACATATAAAAACAATTATGATTTGAAAGGCGAAGTTTGGGAGATGAATGATTATAATTACGGAAATGAGCCGATTGAAAATTGACAACTTTACACGGGAATAGAACCCTTGACCATTGGATTAGTACGCCAATGCTCTAAGCACCGAAGATAGATTAAATAGCCGAGCTAAAACTCCTGGCTATCGTAAAATAATTGTGTTAAAAAATTTACAAATATATTTTAAATAAACTTTGCTTTCCACTGAATTTTAAATTGGTTCTAATACTCAAGCAGAAAATTTACATTTACATTATATCGTGAAAATTACACTAAAATAGTTAAATATTTCAACCCGGCTAGTACTAGTTTTTTTTAAATATTTGGCGTTGTCATATTTATGATATCGATCTATATAGACCTAACAAATTTTGTGTCCATCAACATAAAGTTAACTTTCTAAAACATTTGACAACTGCTTTAAATTTAATTTATGCGTCAAGCGGAAATCATTTGTGACAATCAATGTAATGTGTTTGATGTAATCATGAAAGTCAACCAAAGAGAATAATCAAACAACTTCAATCATTCGTAATAAAATAACACCTTTAACAAGTGATTCGCTTTGAAATGATTCAATTTGGACCTTACATCGCCATCCCTGTGATTAGAATAATTTAATATTATATCCAGTGGGTTTTAAAGTAGATCTTACCTAAACAGATTTGTTTATTAATAATATTAATCACGTTTTATCGGTATTTTTATAATATTCATTCTTAACATAGATATCTTGTAACAAATCAATTTTAAGCCTTTTCAATTAATTTATTCAACAAGTATACATATAGTTAAAAAAAAATTATTATTCTCACTTTGTGAGCCTTTAAGTTTGAAACACACAAAACAAATTTGACTAATAAAATACTTAATACAAGCCCAAATAATTTTACTCGTTAATATTTATTTGTTCTAGCTATAAAATAGTTTGATTTTCTTGAAAATTTAAAAATTTACTCAAACAATTTTAAGGTGTAATAAATACTACGCTGTAATACACATACTTTCTCTTTTATCTTGTTTTTGGTACTGTGTCTTACCCCCCGTCTGGGTTATAGTACTATGTATTAAGTCCCCTAGTGGTTTTAGTGATTAGGTAGCTTATATTTAGAGGAAGTGTACCTGCATTTTCGTGAAAGGGGAGATGAAAACAGTTTAGGAAACCCACGTTCAGTGCACCCGACCGGGATTAAATCCCGATCTCCCCGTCTTCAGCAGTCTATCCCAAACACGAGGGTAGAGGGTTAGACCCCGCGGCCACCCAAGCGGCCAACTCTCCCTTTCTTTCATCTTGAATATAGAGACAATTACTAAAAATACTCGCTAGTTTTATTAAACTAAATAATCAACATTGTTGAATAATCAAGCTATAAATCAATCATATAATATAAGCTGTTACAGCAACACCGGAAAAAAAATTAAACTTTTTAGAACCCTCATTCGTTAAATGAGAATCTCCATTTGATTTATCTGGATAAGAGTATTATTTTAATTCGTTATAGCTAATTTTTTTTTTCTCTTTTTGCCTATCAGTAAACTACCCATAGCTTTAGGTTTAACCTGCTTTAGTGCATACATGGTTTAAGGCATCACTCTCGCACTAGACTAGACCACCAGTGACAGGGAGATCAGGGTTATTATTATTATCAGCACCTCGTCTTACTATCCGTTCGGGTTATACGCACTTACGCTAATGTGTAATGGTAGGGTGATTGTGAGGTGAAATGAAGGACCAACAGTTTAACGTGGAATCCGAACCACGGTGGAGGTCTGGAATTCCCCACATTTACAAGATGTCTTGTCAGAGGTGAAGGAAGGGTTTGGTAATCAGATAAATCCGTGTCTGTACTGGGGTTCGGGGTTCGAATCCCGGTATTGAGGGCGGTTTTCTCTAAATAATTTTTAGATTTTCCCACCACGAAGATGTGGGTACACTTCTTTTACGTGGTTCCAAACGAGGAAAAAAAAATTACTTTAGGGTTGCTGGTGGATATAAAGTCAAAAAACTCTTCGGGAGAACCTTATGAAGATAATGACCAAGTTTAAGTCAAGCCGGTAAAATGGTTTTGGCTCCAGTTCGAGATACAGACAGATAGACAGACAGATTGACAGATAGACGGATAGACAGACAGATTGATAGACAGATAGATAGACAGACGGACAGATGGCATCGAGAGAAACACGTCTTTTCCGGTTTCAAGTGTTTAAACGATTATTTTTTTTACAACCGCAATATTCAACTCTCGATGATGAATGAGAGAGAAATAGAAAGTAAAAATATCACCAAATATTTAATTTATTCTCTAAATAATTAGGTATAAAACGTGAGCAATTTTGTTCTAGTTCTATAATTAACATCAGATATATAATTATTTTCAATCAACCTAAACTTTTTATAGGAACGTAAACTTACATATTGTATGCAACTTTATGATTGGGTTGTTTTAAACAAACTTCGTTATCCAATCTAATCACTCATTTGTTTTAGACCAGTTTTGATCCTAAAATAAATCATAGGCTCTTATTAAAATGGAAGAAAATACGCAATAACAACTTTTTATTTATGTCATTTGTATTTAAAAGTTTGTTTTATCTAATTAAGTCTCATCCTAGCAGGCAAGGAATGCTGAACGTAGCTGAAAATATCTAGTTTATAAACAAACTTGAAAATATGGAGCAATTTGGCCCGTACAAACTAGAAAAAGAGAAAGTGTTATGTTAGTCATCATTAGAAAAGTAATTTTTATCTTTCTGTCAGAGTAAAAGGGAGAGGTAATAAAATAGAACATAAGACAAAGAGGAGAGTAAAATCAACGAGAAAAAAAAATGTGTGTGCCAAAAAAATGTCACCAACACGTGTAAAGAAAACAGGATCGTAAAAACTTCCGTTGCTATCCGTTCCTGGTTTAAATTACACATCGTCTCGGTACACTCCGTTTAACCCTCAGGGTCGCAATAGAGCACAATGATACGAGGAGGGGATTAAATACTATCCTGTGGGGTTGGTCTACGTCAATACCTAAGACGGGGAAATTTAAAGAAATGTGGATTTAAAAAAATATTAGGTGATTATTATTGAGGATAAATATTTTATTATTATTATCACCGAGTCTTACTACCCGTTCGGGTTATACGCACTTGCGCTAATGTGTAATGGTAGGGTGATTGTGAGATGAAATGGAGGACCTACAGTTTAACGTGGAATCCGAACCACGGTGGAGGCCTGGCATTCCCCACATTCACAAGATGTCTTGTCAGAGGTGAAGGAATGGTTTGGCTACCAGATAAATCTGTGCCGGGACTGAGGATTGAACCCCGAACCCCGGCACAGAAGTCTGACACATTACCCCTAGACCACCAGGTCACCAGGATAAATATAAAACATCATGTCAGGTCCTTTCAAATCCAAGTCCTTTTTACTATTAATTCCATCTAAGAAGATGATTCAAAAGAAACGTTACCCACTTCGGTGGTCACACGATCTAAGACGCTACCCTTGCTGTAGCCTAGACTGTCGATGACTGGAAGATCGAGGTTCGAATCTCGGTCGGGTGTACAGAGTTTGTTTTTTCCAAAACGGGTTTCCACTCTCCCTCCACAATAATTCGGGTACACTTCCTATGTATATAACCTCTCTGATCCCTTAAACCATTAGAGTAATTACGGGTAGTAAGACGCGGTGCTCAAAATTAAATTAAACGTTTCCGTTCAAAAGGTAAAGTTTTTTTTAATTTTTTGTTCACTCTATATTTTATCTAGAAATTCTTCGAGACTGAGAAATGATCTAAGATGGTGGTGTTTTTTTTCATACCTCCTTTAATTACTCACCAGAACTATGCGCATTTTACACAATTACACTAAATTATGATTAAATAGGCTATGGATAAGGAATATAGAGTCTGGAGGAAATAATATATCTTTGGTGCAAGAGAAAAAAAGTGTAAGTCAAAAAATGTAACTTTACTTATACTAAAATGTACAGCTAAAAGGGTGACCTGGTGGTCTAGGGGTAAGGTGTCAGACTTCTGTGCTGGCGGCCGGGGTTCAATCCTCGGTCCCGGCACATATTTATCTGATTACCAAACCCTTCCTTCACCTCTGACAAGACATCTTGTGAATGTGGGGAATGCCAGGCCTCCACCGTGGTTCGGATTCCACGTTAAACTGTAGGTCCTCCATTTCATCTCACAATCACCCTACCATTNATCACCCTACCATTACACATTAGCGTGTGTATAACCCAAACGGGTAGTAAGACGCGGTGCTAATAATAATAATAATAATAATAATACAGCTAAAAGAAAACAAATGTATTTATACTATAAAGATCAATCAATGGAACTTTTCCACCAATAGAGTTGAGTTTGACATATACTGCTTGTACCAAATAGTAGTTCTGGTCAAGGAGATTGTAAAAATATTGACTTATCTCATGTTGACCATTTTTTTACTTATACTCTTTTTCCCTCGCATCAAATATATATACCCATGTTTGCAGGCATGGAGACTGAAAATAAATTTAAGGAAAACCTTCCTCATTTCACCCGGACCGGATGCGAAAGTTGTCCTCTATCACAAAAAAAAAAAAAAGACCATATGATATTTAGGTCTTAGCCTACCTTCTGATTAATGTGGGTTCCTAATAAATTCCATTTATAAATGTATACAATTAAATAAATACTCACCCATCTCTAACAAGCTATTTATTTTACTTAATATTGAATAAATAGTCCAACACCTTAGCTCAGTCGGTATAGTGTCTGCCCACTGAGATAAGGGTCCCGGGTTAGATTCCCGTTGGGGACAAATATTTATCATAGATGAAAATATTATTTACCCTTTCACATTGATAAATTAACGGTCGGGGACTGGAGATTGTGCCTGTCCTAGACTTACGATATATTATAAGACATTTGAAGCTACGACAGGCTTGAATAAAAAACTGCCACGGGCTGGAAACTGTAATGGACGTAAAGGAGTGGTAAATTATTTAGAGAGAAAAAAAGCCACTTAAGTATACTCATCTGGGATTTGAACCCCAAGCATCCCGCCACCTACAACGAAGATAAAACGTATCCCGGCACAGATTTATCTGATTACCAGACCCTTCCTTCACCTCTGACAAGACATCTTGTGAATGTGGGGAATGCCAGGCCGCCACCGTGGTTCGGATTCCACGTTAAACTGTAGGTCCTCCATTTCATCTCACAATCACCCTACCATTACACATTAGCGTAAGTGCGTATAACCCGAACGGGTAGTAAGACGCGGTGCTACTACTACTAATAATAATAATAATAATAATAAAACGTAAAGACACCCTTATGGCACGGGTATTTCTGCTCGCCACATCCTGCAGCCCGTCCGGACTGTATATATTTTAATGACTGTAATAAGATAGTGATTTGTTTGAAAGCATTTAGAGAAGATGCACCCCTAGCTATCTGTACGTACATTTGTATGGAGAGAGTAAACCTATTTAGGGATTCAAACCCTTACTATCTCATTAACCAGACTATATGAGCCTAACATCTTTGTCACGTTCCTACAGTTGCGGATATTTGATTATTATTTTCGATCCGACTCTAAAAGCCAGATCCGATGAGCTTGATGTTCGTTCTTACTACCAACTGTTGCCAGTGGTTTTTTTAGCACTACGTCCTAGGAAGTGTACCAGCATTTGCGTGGAAGGATAGTGGAAAACCATGTAGGTAAAACACTCAATTCACACGACCAAGATTCGAACCTCAATTTCCCCGTCACCGTCAGTATAATCTACTGCGAGAGTAGCGCCTTATACCATGCGGCCATCGGAGCGGACTGCTGCCGGTGGTAATGTACTAAACACGAAGTGGTATATTCTTGTTCACAGAAGTTAAAATGTTATTACTCACAAAATGTTAACCAATTTAAAAAATATAAAATCTTATATTTTAATTAGAAACGTAAGACATCAAATTTTAAAACAATCATATATAATACAGGAAGGTTAATAACTATGAATAGTGTGTTGTTTTTTTTTCGATCTGACTCGATTATAATTTTAACTGTCAAGTATCGCATAGCGAAACAGGGCAGGAAAAGTGATTAGAGGAAAAATTAATTACAGCTAGAATGGGTTTATATCGACCCGTCGGGCTTTAATATGTTTCACAGCTTGTCACCCACTCGAATACATCACCGGAAAGTTGGCCATATGAAAACAGAGGTGCATCCGAGGGTAACAAACGTTATGCACGATTATTTTATAAACATTAAACATTATATTATGAATTTATCAGTTTTAATAAATCGTGTCCGACTATGAACGTCTTAAGGGGAAGGGAGGATGTAGCCGACCCTATAAAAGGTCAGTGTTTTGATAGTTTTTGAATAAAAACTTTTTTATGTGTCAAAATAAGTCAAATATTGCTCCAGTAGAAACATATAGTTTAGTTTTTTCTTCCCACGGTGACTTCAACAGCTGTCCTGGAATTTAATGACAACTTTTTCTCTTCATTTAAAAAGTTCGTCATCTAATGCCGTTTTACTTATGAAAGATAATCAACGACAGCTGTTTACATCAACATGTGAAGAAAATTAAACTCTTATGTTTGTGCTGGAGTAATAGTTTTATTTTTATTTTGTACAAAATGTTTTGCTATAAAAACTGCAAAAACACTGGTCTTATCTCGCGTCCCTTACATCCCCACCTTGAGGGGGCTGCCTGCCAGAGTGCTGTAAGGGAGGGATGAATAAGGTTGAAGTTTAGAAGAAGTGTACCCGCATTTGTGTGGATGGAGAGTGAAAAACATTTTCTTTTTTATAAAATTACCCTCAATGTAACCGACAAGGATTTGAACCTCGGGTAAACTTATTCTAAATCCAAACTTGATCATTCCTAATCCTGTAGTGCAATTAGAACAACCCGAATGAGTAATAAGACGCTGTGCTAAAACAATATAATACATAAAGAGCTATTTGTAGCGACCCGATTCTCGTTAGTTCAAACCCAAGCGAGGTCGACGGAGTCTTATAGAGCAATACAAATCCGTAGCACAACTTCCTTCGGAGGGGGAAGGAAATAAAACCGTCGGTCCCATGTCGATTTTGTCATGTAAAAAAAGAATCCTGGAAGGTATGTGAAAACATTATTCCCGGTGAAATTGATAGAGCCTTTCACTATCGCTCATAGAAATTACAGAGTGTGCTCATATTATAATCAGTCGCTTCATAAAATACACGTTAAATACCTAAATTATACGAGAAAATATATAGAAGTGGTGAAATTAAATTTGTCCCTTTATCCAGGGAGAGCCTACTCTCGGGGAACTATTTAAAAGTTAAGTTCGTTTGTAAGTCAATTTATATTATAATCGGTGACCTGGCAGTCTAGGGGTGGGGTGTCAGACTTCTATACGGGCGGCCGGGGTTCAATCCTCGGTCCCGGCACAGATTTATCTGATTACCAAACCCTCCCTTCACCTCTGACAAGACATCTTGTGAATGTGGGGAATGCCAGGCCTCCACCGTGGTTCGGATTCCACGTTAAACTGTAGGTCCTCCATTTCATCTAACAATCACCCTACCATTACACATTAGCGTAAGTGATTATAACCCTAACGGGTAGTAAGACGTGGTGCTAATAATAATACTAATAATAATAATATATTATAACCAAATTGAATCAGAGTGTACACGTCGAGTATCCCCAGTATTAAAAACAAGTCAAGAGAAATCAATGGACACAATGATAGGGGCAGAGAATATAATGTGATTAATTACAATTGAGTGGAATATCTTGAATATTATTGAATGTTCTAGAAGTTTCTCTCTCTCGCATCACCCTCTACACAAGTTTAAAATAGACCAATCACAGGCACACACGTGTACACTCCGTCTGCCCCGAACAGTCGTCGCTTGATCCCGCGCGTTTCAGCCAATAAGATGGCGACATCAGTTGTAATCAGTCAGGGTAAGCCTACAAACCCTTTCAGGGTAAATGAAGTGTACTCTCACACTCCTCGGTTGTATCGAACTGAAAGATGGCCTTAGTGTTTGGTCAACCTACTGTGGTGATGGCGGAGAGAATTTGTCCCCGAGGCATCGTTCCACATATTTCATCCCACCAGTGTGATATTTCGGGAAATAGCCCGCCGCGTCAGAGATGAATCGACTTATAGATTTATCATTTCGTTTTTTTTCCTTATATCGTGTTTTTTTACCCCCTCTCTATCCCCCTCTATGCCGGAACCGTTTTCATAACTCACCCTTACCATTCCCTTCCAAATCATACCATCCCCATAGCCTTGTAAACCGACAACGACCTTTGTCAGCTGACCTCTTTTTTTTATGCTCTTGTTGAATATTGCATGGAAAAAGTTATGTATGTCCGTCCAATGGTGAATTTAACAACGTTGATCATAACAGGCCCAACTCTGCTCCCGGCTCGCGTGGGAGTAAAAGGGAAGGGAAAAGAAAACACCTACGATATGCCAGAAATGTGTGCAGTGCATTTGTATTTGAATGATTAATCGACATTTTCCGCGGTGACGATGGGGGACAAAGCGACAAAGTTTCTTGTTAATAACTACAGTATGTCTCTATTGTGACAGAATGAAGATTTATGCTCAATCTTTAGCTATAAATCCATTATAAAATGGTCAAAAAAAGCCTTTTCAATGCAGTTTTTATCCAAATATAATTTAATATTTCAACAATGTTCTTTATTAAGAACTTCTATTAACTCTTTACCTCCATTAATGTTTAATCAGAAATGATCCACGTGCAGTAGTGTTGGTGTAAATGTACGAATTCTAGCCGACTGTAACACAGAGTTTATTGGGATGTTGTTTGTTCACGCTCTTAAATTAGAAAACTAATAACTAACATGTTGGGACACAAATGAAGACGGGTTCTTGTTTCAAATTACAAATACTAAAAATATTCTTTTACTTTTAAAAAAAACACACACCAAAATTACATGAAAAGGGCCTCTCTAAACGGCGCTTACACCCATTGTGTCCCCGCAGTCGTAATATATCAACGGGTGTGTTTGATAGAGCTGTGTTCACGTTCAGGTCATATCTTCCTTCCCGCGGTACCACATTTACAACCCTCGTGGTACCCTATCAGCCACCAACAATACAGGTCAACAATGTGCACTTCAGTCGTGAACACTGTACACTCGGTTACAATGGCAAAGGCCACGGCTTTGTCCGGCTCTGGAATGAATAACAGTTCTGCGGACGCGATAAAATAACAAAAGCATTATTTATCTGGCAACTCTTGTCACCAGACGTTTGAACTTTTTTTTTTTACAGGTACTTAAAATTTGTTCAGACATTTTTTTCTCTCTTCTAATTGGAAGTTTTACATTGTTTAAAAGGATGCAAATAATCAAACAAATAATTTAAAAACGTTTACATCCCTAAAAATTAGCTTTATGATTTTTACTTTTTTTATTTTAATGCTTTCTATATTGATTTAATTGCAAAGTTCTCCAATATAATTTGTTTGGTTGAATACATATATATTCAAGTACCAAGATATTTTCTTAAAAGAGAAACCTGCTTATAGAGAGCTCCAGTGGCGGCTCGTATCTAAAATTGGTGGGGGTGCTGCTCCAGAAATTTGTTAGCCTTTGTTTTAAAATTGTGTAAAAGGGGGGAAAAACATGTATAAAAAGAAAATTTATTCAAGAACTTGATAAAATCATAACAAAAAAACCTTTTTTACTTACTTTAACTTAAATTGTTACAGTTCAAGCTTGATCTATTCATTTAAAAATTAAATCCATTCTTCTTGTTTTAATTTGCGCAAAAAAGTTCAATAATTTTCTCCTTTATATCTGGATGACAATTGAGGAAACTTTTCTTCATTGAAATGTAACAAGTTACACGTAATAACACTCACCAACCCGGGGAACCCGCTCTCGGAAGGTCAACACACGGCACTAGCTCGATCACCGGCCTCCGCTCTCGCAAGATACGACTAACAGACTGAACGCCGCGCCCACAGCGAAGCTCGAACACGTGTCCAGCCAGCCGAAGAAAAAAGAAAGAAGAGTTCCGAAATTATTAAAATAGATTAGCGTAGCTAGTACTTAAGCGTGTAAACCGAACGGGTAGTAAGACGCGGTGCTAGGTATTATATAATTAATAAGTAAAATAGCTGTTGTGATAATACAACAGTGCCAGTTCCCGATGGTTAATATAAATTACATATTTTAAAATGTATGTTTGAATTATAAATTAAAAAATAATATTTATCAATTCGTTCAAATAATGTGTTACGTTACTAAATTTTTATAAAAAAAATTGAACAAAAAATTTAAAATTCTGAAAATGAATACACCATTGTGTTCAAGACGAGCTAACGTAGCCTATGTTTTGTTTATCTTGAGATTGTAATTATTACTCTTTCGTATTTTGGGTGCAGATCCCTTTCCTTTTTATCTGTTTTAAGTCTTCACACACACACACACACACACACACACAAAGAAGCAGTAGAATGAGCAAACTTAGTCTTTGTCTGTTTTCTTTTGTGGGTCTTTTATCTACTTTGTTTTATTGTTTATCTTGAACTCCCGTTTTCATTTCCTTCTCTTATTTTCTGCGATACGTTCGATAAGAAACGCTGACTGACTTTGTTGTTTACCTTGTGTTGGAGGATTTCAACGAGTTCTCTCCAATCCCAAATCCCATTCCCCTCTCACAAAAGAGGAGAAATAGGACAAACACCTTCTTCTTCGCCTCTTACTTATTTCTATACTCGGAGGCACTCCATTTGCGAATACAACGGTGTAGGTTTTTATCTCGTCGACAAATGAAATATAAAACAAAATTGTAGTTTTATCAATTTGGCATAACAGGTGGTCAAATGGCTAGAGGGGCCCAGGCCCAGGACTTTTTAAACTTTCTAAAACGCGACCACTTTTCGCCCGAGAGATTTTTACGCGGCCTCGGGTGTATAGGCATATAAAATAGATAAGAAAATCAAACATTTACTGAGAATAAATCGTAAAAAAATATTTTAAAACAATACTTTCGAATATATATTATTATGTTACCCTTTATTAAAGACAAAAGCAAATTTTCATTGTAATTAGATGGACGTGCTTGTTTATTTTTACATAAATAATTAAATCTTGGTTGAATATTTGGTACAGCAGGGCGTAGAGCATCTTCAATGTTTTTTCAGAATTGATCGATATTTTGAGTTTATGATCGTCAATTTTCTGAGAATTTCGCTTTGCATAAATATGTAGTACCAAATGGAATAAGTATGTTTAGGGCCATTTCAGAAATGGTTGGAAATTCGGTCCTAATCGCAAGCCAAAATTCATTTTAGCTTTTTAGAGAACTAAGTCTCTTGATAGCTTGGTAAAGTCTTCTTAAACTTTTGATGGAAAGATGACTAACATTTTTTATTTCAATTGAGTATGGTTTATAAACCTGGTTTTTAAGAATCAAAATTTGAAGATAATTCTTTCTGAAACTTTGTCCCCGTGCACTTCAGATGATCAATTAAACCTCCTACAGTTAAATCTTTGGGAATGTTATTTTCATTATAAATCATCTGTAGCTGTAAACATTTCTAAAGAACCATTTTACGCCCTATCCTTCCATTAGGGTAACTTTTTTTTTTATTAAAACTTTCAATTCAATCTGTTAACATAGATATGTTACAATTTGTTGCGTGTTCACAACCAAGGCTGCAGTGAAGTCGTGCGGTGCAACATGGGCGATTGCTCCCAGAAACACCTCGGATTAATTACGCGTTTAATTTTGAATTCATTTTTGGTCGTTGCAAGTTCAGAAACATTTTACTGTTGACAAGTTTTTCGTGGCCCCCATATTCAGTTACGCGACCCCATATGGAGTTGCGACCCACAGTTTAAGAAGGCCTTGTCTAGAGGAGACAATAAATTCATATAGAGATTTATTAATATTTTTATTATGTCGTCTTACGCTTTGTGTGTTAGATATATTGACGCAAGAATTATTAATGTGTACTCGCGGAGTCTACCGGGTATCGAAAGTCACGAAAATGTCACTAATTGAGAAAAAAAAGTCACAAAAATCCCTGAAAAGTCATGAATTTATATTTATGTAAAATTTAAATAACAATTTGGTATAAACCGTTTCGTGGCCGCATAGTCCAACGCGATAATTCCGTGTCAGACTAGACTGCGGAAGATGGGGAAATCGGGGTTCGATACCGGTCGGGTGCACTAAGGGTTTTCCCCTAAATGGTTTCCCACTCTCCCTCTACGCAAATTCTGGTGCACTTCCTATAAATTAAACCTTCCCAATCCCTAACCCATTAGTGTAATTAGTACATAGACGTCAGTCAATTATGCTTTCAAACATTAATATTCTGACACATTTCATACCACCCGTTTTAGTGGCTACGTGGTCTAACGCGCTATTCTCGCAGTAGAGTCGACTACCGAGGACTGGCAGATCGAGGTTCGAATCTTGGTCGGATGTACCGATGGTGGTTGTTCCAAAATGATTCTTCCCTTTCTCTCCACGCAAATGCGGGTACACTTCCTCAAAATATAACTTTCCTTAATATTTCATGTAAATCCAAATTATATGAACGGACACAGGGAAGTTCCGATTTCTGGTAGTCATCCTTCTAGAATGGCTCTTTGTTTCTAGATTTCCACTCTGACCATGTCCGCCAGTGGTTCGAGAAATGTCAGAGAGCATTGGTCCTCTACCCTGGGTTCGTGCACTCGCTGAAGTGTCAAATGGAGCGTGTTAACGCGTGCGGGTCCGTTAATGTGTTACGAAACACCACTCGGAGGATCCATGATGCGTTTCTGGCCAATTATATGCAGCTAGAGGTTTCCTAAAAAGTGTCGTGGGTTCATAATATGAAATGATTTCTGTGGATGCAAGCCTGTCAGAGCGTGATAATGCCCCTGAGGGGGGTGGGGACGATTCCTATTCGATGGTCTTCAACACAATTTGTTGGATTTTAGCGCGGACTAGGGAAATGGGTTTCGATGTTGATAATCAGAGAGTGGATGAAAGCATACTTAACCAAAACAAAAATTATAGTTGCTGAAAATCATTATAAAATTTTATAACGCTTTGTATCAAAAATTATTAATAGGATAGCGAGTAAGTCAAAAGAATTGGTCTAAACTACCGAGTAGAATGATGGCATACATCACAAAGCACCATAATGTCAAAAGGAGTATTTTCATACATATAAACATGTATATTTGCTCATGAATGCACTCATCTTGCTTGATATTATGGTGCTTGGTGCTGAGTATATGTTTATAAATACGTGGGCTGTCTTTAGTTAAATAATTGTTTCTTTTATGTTCACTGTTAACATTTTATAAACACATAATATTTATAAAGTTTTACATTGAAAATTAAACAAATTAAAAACTGAAAATGAAGAACGATTGCAATTTCACTACATTTCAGGATGCAACATAATTTTTATGATTACTACTATTTGTATTATTTTTTTACAATTTGTGTATGTGATTTGTTAATATTTTCTACGGGATAAGATATTTTGTTTTCTGGGTCTGAACCCTCAACACCCCACTACCCACCCCAATTTAAATAAGGCTTTCAGCAAGTCCTTCATTGCCGAGAGTGATATAAAATAAGACTAAGAACCCCTAGTGGTTAGACGACCCGACTCTCTTGGAAGAAGAGCTGGAAATTAGTGGTTAGGATTTGAATGGAAGGACCGTCGAGCAATTTAGACTTTAGTTTTGAACAGTTGGGAAACTTGACAAGATAATGGTCATCTTGGGAATAATTATCCTAGCATTTGTCAAGTTGAGGCGCATTACTATGGTCCTAATGAGACTTTTAGAAAGTATTTATTTATCTTTTATATAGAACTCAGAGCCTAGACTGCACATAAAGCTTGTTTGTGCCAAAAGTAAATCAACATCCCTGTATCCATAAAACTATCCTAATGCCGCTAAATTGTGTTCAAATTTCGAAGTACATCGCCGGAAGAGCAAGGCTGTTCAAGCATGCGTGTACAACAGGTTGCATAGGACTTGGGCGCGTGACACTACACACCTCGACATATTGGAGCACAGCAGCAGAACATACCACAGTTAATAGTGATCTAGAAGTGCGAATACATTCCGAGGTTCATCATTAACGGTCCTACATCACAGAAAGTGTTTGCCATTATTACATGTGCAGTGCCACGCGCCTAGCTCTTATGCAACCTGTTATACACGCATGCTTGAACAGCCTTGCCATCCCGGCGCTGTACGCCGAGACTTTGAACACAATTTTATGGCACATATTAATAGTTTATCGTAGGTAAGTGTTCAGGGATTTAGTTTTATTTTGGTCCAAACAAGCTATGTGTGTGGTTTGTGATATAAGTTTCCAAACAACCTGTATTATTGAATTTATTTTCATATTTAAACCTACTTTTTGAAACAGTTTTTTAAATTTTATCCAAGTATTTACTGTTTAAAAACTCTGTATATGGTTTGACAGTAAATTATTTATACACGTGTGTGTGTTTACACATGTGTACCATAATGGAATAGAAATAAAAATAAGAGTTTATTTTAAGTGTATCCGAATTTGCACAAAAACAAGGTGTGAGATTATTAAGAAAAGGATACTTTTAATATATTTTTCATTTATTCATTTAATAGACTCAACTCCATTTGTTTACAAGTTTTAAGTAGCGTTCAGGAAACAGTTTCATGAATCGACGTATAGTTAGAGATTTATTACAGGCTTAGTTTCGTTACTATACCGTGTTGTGAGACGGGATCTTGGCGGTTAAATTATCATCTATTAAGTTAATACTATAAATAATGGATGAGCTTATTCAGTCCTGAGATCATATATTTTATTTTATAATCCCCAAATTTAAAAATAAATATAGAATGTGCTACCTTGGTAAAAAATGTATGTGTTTTAATGTCACAGATTATATTACTGCTTTTATAGACAATATTATGGGATTTCGAATAATTTTAAAAGCCTAGAATTAAGTGTTTTATTTTAATTTTAGATGTGTTAAGAAATGAGGTGAAGTATTCCTCACACCCTCGGTCGTCAGATTAAGCGTGTAATCTATCGCGCAGTTCTTGGCACGTGTCTCCCTCGAAGAAACGGGGCTTGCTAGTTGTCTCTAAGCCTTCATCTCTTTTTGCGGACTCGGGGTAACTTTAGATTAAACTTCCACTTTCAGGTTCGGCCCTTTTTTTTTTTATCTCGACTATCTTGACTGATGAGAGAAACTCCTCCTTCCTATACTCTCGCTCAGTGACGCTTAGCTTATAGTACACCCAATATCATCGCTGAGGAAACTAGCTGCAGGTCTTATGGAATAAAGCTTCACCTTTGCTCTCTTTCAGTCAACTGTTGCCAAATCTCCTCGCTCTCAGCTATGTCTGAAGATGGTGTGCTGGGGTAAGAAGGAGTTACTGGCAAGCGTTGCCAAATCTCCTCGCTCTCAGCTATGTCTGAAGGTGGTGTGCTGGGGCAAGAAGGAGATACTGGCAAAATAGACTAACCAGCGTTGCCAAACTTATCTTATATTGGAGGGGAGATGACCACAGTAAAACGAGAGGATGACAACACTGTCTCTCAATAGTAACCATGCAGTTACCTCAGAGATGATATCCAGTGTAAGAACAGGGACTTGCACCAGTGGGCAAGAGGAACAAGGCGTGAATCTCGTATAGTCTTGATCGCCGATGATGTGAGTGTCATAGTTCGAGTCCCTGCTGGGTGTATTTTTAATCAGGTTTAGTTTAATCCACTAAATCTAGAGTTTGTAGTATTAAATGTATTGTCTTCAAGAAAATAATCCACCACCGACTTCGGTGGCCGCGTGCTCTAAGGCGCTACTCTCGCAGTAGACCAAACTGGCGATGACGAAGTAACTGAGTTTCAAATCTCGGTTGGATATATTGAGAGTGGTTTTCCTTAAATAGTATCTCACTTATCCCTTTAAGAAAAGTCAGGTATATTTCTTTTAAATTATATCTATAATATATTATAGTAATTATAAATTTTCATCATTGGCTACAGAAACAAAGACGTCAGTATTGTCAAGTATAGTTTTTTTTGGTGATTGGGAGGTCGTGGTTTGAATACCAGCCAGTTATACCAAGGTGTTTCCCTAAATGATTTTACACTCCCTTTTCCCGCAAATGTCTGTACTTTTCCTTTCAGCTCTACCTTCCTCAAGCCTACCCCAACTATTGTAGATACATGGTTGGCCCAGGCTGTTATTAAAACGTGGAATAAGGGGGAAAAACGTTATTTTGTTCTAGCACCGCGTCTTACTACCTGTTCGGGTTATACGCCTATGTACTAATTACCCTAGTGAGTTAGGGATTATAAAGGTTTAATTGAGAGGAAGTGCACCAGCATTTAGCGTGTAGGGAGAGTGGAAAACCATTTAGGAAGAACCTCCCCGCACTCAGTGCTCCCGAATGAGCTCGAACCTAGATTTCCCAGTCTTCATCAGTTTAGTTTTAACAAGAGAGTAGCGTGTTAGACTAAGCAGCCATCGAAGCGGCTGAAAAAACCCAATTAAAATACCACTTGGGATATTTGCAAACAACAACATGTATGTATATGATTAAATATGAAACCATTTAAGAATACAGAAATATAAAAAAATTATGTATCCAACATGATCCTGCGTTCCTATGCGTTAATATTATTTGAATTTTAACGCTACATCTTAGAAACAGTTTGGACAGTACACGTAGGTAAGAGGGAAGTCGAATTTATAGGTAGTGCTCCTACATTTGCGATGAGAGAGATTGGATTTTTTTTTTAAATCGTGCTCAGTACACCAAACCAGAATTTGATTCCTGATTCCACGATACAGTGGGAGTCAAATCTACTACGTGAGTTCTACTTCAAACCATTCGATCACCGAAAAGTGGGATTTCCTCAAAAACTAATCTCCCGTTAAAATGTAGAAGTTAACAGTTTCAAAACAAAAAACTAATCCTGCGATGAGTAACACTCACCTTATCTGATCTTGTCAAGCTCGGCACGGATGTATTGTGGGAATCACGTACCCCCCCCTCCCCCCTAGACTATCCAAGTTGACCCCGGTAACTTTCCAGCTAGCACTTTTCAAAGCTCCACTGAACAACTTCCTTTCTCTCCGCGGTGGTTTAGTATCGCGTCTTGTGGAACAAGGTTTAGATCTTTATGCTCGCAAGCGACCAACCGCGGCAGAAGTAGTTCCTGGTTGAGAAGACTAGAATTACGTGGGGTTTTTTTTTTGGTGAGTTGGAAGACGGAGGAGGGGAATTAAGTATATAAAAGCAGAAAATGGTGGACAAAAAAAAAGGGGGAGAGAGGTAATGGGGTCTGGTGTTATTTTCCACCCGACTATACTTTTCCCTATATTTTTTATTTTTTATTTGTACAAAACATTGGTGACCTGGCGGTCTAGGGGTAAAGGTGTCAGACTTCTATGCTGGAGGCCGGAATTCAATCCTCGGTCCCGGCACAGATTTATCTGATTACCAAACCCTTCCTTCACCTCTGACAAGACATCTTGTGAATGTGGGGAATGCCAGGCCTCCACCGTGGTTCGGATTCCACGTTAAACTGTAGGTCCTCCATTTAATCTCACAATCACCCTACCATCACACATTAGCGTAAGTGCGTACAACCCGAACGGGTAGTAAGACGCGGTGCTAATAATAATAATAATAATAATAATAATAATAATAATAATTTGTACAATTATTTTAAAATAATTTGATTATTTTGGCGAGTTAAAAGAAACATGTGATTCGAACTGCGTCCGCGGCATAACACGCTACGTTGTCTTGTAGGTCAGATACACTTTATTATCATTCATGGAAGGAAGCTCTTACAACCCTTTTTAAAATAAAAATAATAATAATACATTTTGAAATACGGGAGAACACTTTTACTTCTTTGATAAACATGTTTATCCTTTGAAGTCATCTGTTAGGTTAGTCTTGTTCATTTCCGTGGTCGGCGATAGCTACTCAGAAGATGACAAGTGAAGAGCGGGTCTCGTTCAGCAGGAAAATAAAACAAGTGAGATATTTATTTGGACAGAGTGATTCCACACAGAGGTTATTCATTTAGACAGGGCTAATCCCAAACACAGAGGAAGAATGCGAAAAGGTTATTGTGGCGCGAGTTTCGGTTTCAACAGAGAGAGGTGACAAAATACTAAAAGCTCATAGAAAGTTACTTTTGTTTATTTTATATTATTGTTGTTTCACTTAGTACAGTTCATTTAGTGATTAATGTTATTTATATTGTTCAGTGTTTTATTCTTTGTATTCTCTCCAACTCATGCAGGAATTTCGATATTACCATTGTTGTGGGTAGTGTCATTATTTAAAAAAATATATATAACATCGTCCAGAAAGCGTTCCCGAATTTTAAAGGTCGTCGTGTCGCCGTCAAGAGTTAGCCGAGGGAAAAGGTACTATTTTTTTTTATAGCACCCATTAAATATAGTTCCATTACATCCCACTTTCCACACACACAAACACACACACAAAATCACACAACAATTTGACTGTATATTATATTGAATTAAATATAGGTAGTTTTAAGAGTCATCGCACTTTGCAGATTTTTATATTATTATTATTATTAGCGTCTTACTACCCGTTCGGGTTATACGCACTTACGCTAATGTGTAATGGTAGGGTGATTGTGAGAAGAAATAAAGGACCTACAGTTTAACGTGGAATCCGAACCACGGTGGAGGCCTAGCATTCCTCACATTCACATGTCTTGTCAGAGGTGAAGGAAGGGTTTGGTAATCAGATAAATCTGTGCCGGGACCGAGGTTTGAACCCCGGCCGCCATCACAGAAGTCTGACACCTTACCCCTAGACCGCCAGGTCACCTTTATATTGTTAATTATATGAAGGATATGATTGGATAGATACAATTTGGCTCTAGGATTCGGTTAAAATACTCTGCTATGTTGCGTGCCAAAATAACAATCTTGAATTCTGTAAGATAAGTTAAGGTAAGTTAAGTTACATAGACAAGAAATAGCGGTATATTTGTAGGAATACTTTAATGTTAGTTTTCCCATGCATAACATCTCACTACCCGGTATATCGAATATCTACTTTGTAGGAACTAATATTAGAAAGTAAGCATTTATATGAGGAGCTCTACACGCTTTCATGTAGAGAGAGATTGGGGAATCATTTATTAAAAAATATATATCAATACACCCAGTCGGGATTCAAACCTCAACTTTCCCAACCACAGCATAACTTAAATGAACTGTGGTGAGTTACTTTATCCAATATTTCAAGCCAATTGAATGCATTTAATTTATTTAATATCCAACCATGTTGTCCGACACCTCACCTCGGTCTGACTACCGAGTCAAATGTCCCGGCTTCAATTCCCGGTATTGTTGAAAATATAAGATTGATGAAAATATGGGATTACCCTTTCACATTGATGAATTAACGGCCGGGGACTGGATGTTGTGTCATTCCTAGTAAGCTATATTAAGGGCTATACAAACTAAAGCTACGACAGGTCTAGCAAGCCGGTAGTGGAAAATCTATGGCTTGAATAAAAAACTGACCAGAGGCTGGGAGCAGTAATGGGTGTATAAAAATAAAGTATCCAACCATGTTCCTTATGTTTAGCTATAACTGGTCAACATAAATTTATGTTTTACTGAAAATATAGTAAGCCTACAGTCACGTATTGGGACCCAGACATTTAATTCATGGCTAGGGGGTATTTATGGGCCTTAATCGCTATAAAAACATATTGATGGTGTAATTTTATTAAATAAAAACTATTTTGGAGATGTAGAAATTTCACCTAAATTGTAAATATAATAGAAAAATAAAGTTAATTTTTAGTCAAGTTTATTCGGTTGGACCTAGTTTGGGCAGATGGGTAACAGGAGGTATAGTTTATTTTGAAATCACAATGAGAATAATTTGGATTACAAACAATTAGGTGTGGGGTTACATTTTTGGCTTGAAGCAGGTAGGTCAAGATTCGAAACCCCGCTGGGTGTGTTGGCAGTAATCATCACTTATCAAAAGGAATACCTGTGTTTCCTTAAAATTCACTATACTCATAATACTACCCAAGATTTAACATAATATTCGACAATATTACTAAAATGTGTAGTTAAAAAAATAATTATATTAATATTAATACTCGTAGTAAATAATAGTCTTACAAATTTGTACCAACAAAATTCTAGTTTAAGAAAGACGTTTAAATAAAAACAATTAAAAAAAACTCTCAAAACCACTCAAACAAATTGCCCTTCTGCTCTGTCCTTACGGTGTTTTATTTTGAATTTCCATTTCTATTTCTAATATTTTGCAACATTTAACAGAATCGAGCGCATCAACCATTCTCGCCGCGTCCCGACGGAAGCCGAATGTTTTTCGCCGATGAAGATTGCAGAAGTGTGAAATTAATTTGCTTTTAAGGGAGCGCTGCTAGTAAATTTCTAATCTTCAAGAAGACATGTTAATTAAACAATAGTTTAATTAAGTTAGCGCTGAATTTCGAAACGGGCACAGGCTGTTGCCGTGGCTCTTGAAGCAAAAGTTCACGACTTAATTTCCTAATAGGAATGTATAAATCCTGTTGGTAGCTAACGAGAAAAACTGGCCTGTCAGGGGAAATCTTGTTTGTTTAGAACAACAAGGTAAGGCTGAGAGCGAGCCTACTTTGTAGACAAATTGGAGCTTAGTTTCTACAATGAGTAGTGATGATTGGTTAACTTAATTATAATAAAGTTAGCACTTGTACTATCAAATTAAGTTAAAACAAAATATTAGGTGGATTAAATAAACAAGCTGTTATGTTTGAAATTACAGTTATAGCTGTATCTAATTATCATATTCATATATCATATAAATTTAAAGTATATGATAATTAGATGCAGCTATAACTGTAACTAACAAATATAATAGTTTGTATATTTAATCCATCCTGATATGCGCATTCGTACAATGTTGGTGTACAATTGGCAGCATAAAGCCCTCCCGAATCCAAGATGGCCGCGTTGTATGACAGCTCACGATCGTAATTGATCACTCATATGTAGCTGAGGATTTCCACACGTCCATCACAGATTCTGTTTTAATATATAAGTTAAGAATGACCCTGGGCACGGAACGATTCCTGGATATCTCAGTGATTAAGGTATTGTCGTGCTACTCCAAAGGTCCCGGGTTCAATTCCCTTGTCGAGGTGCCATTTTTTAATCTAAAGAATATAAAATATTAAAGCTAAATTTAAAATATAAATTCATATTTCTAGTTGCTTGTTAGAAGATGTATCCAGCAGTAATTATTGTTTAAAAGAGAAAACAATAATATTGTATTAAAAAAAAGTAAAAAAAATTGTAATCAATATCTTTTTGTTGACCCCGTCCTTGTATGCGTTCACTTATTTACTCTATTTTGTGTAAAAGAGACCAGATCAATTATTCGAGGTGGATTTGGTAAAATTAGTGTCGGTGTTATCAACAATACAACCTCGTTGAAATCACGTAATTCCCCCCGAGAGTTTTTAAAATGAAACATCTAAAGATAAGTATTTGAAAAATTGTTTATTTAATAATTCTTATAATTGCATCTATGTTTTTTTCTATTTGGTTTGTTCTATGATTTTTTTTTTGTGTGTGTGTAAAACTATCATTAATTTTACTACATTTTGTAAAAGGTATTTCTCTATGAGTGGTCAACATTTTCAAAGAAATGTATATTCAGGGTTTGTATATTTATGATCAAGAACGAATATACAAATTCAACCTTTTTACCTTATTTAATGGGTATACGTTGTTTTTTTTTAGAATACCAATAAAAGCCAGTTGTATCCATTGGCACTCTCCAACTAATGAATATTCACACCTCATCCTTGTCAAGTATTACGGAATGTAAATGTTTGTGTTAAAAATATTTCTTTAAACACAAATTGGTTTTAGTGAAAATTTGGTGATAGGGGAACCTCTATGGATATTCGAGGTCTAAACAAAACCTTTTATAAATACTTATGTTTATTTTATATAAAAATAATATACAGGCTGGACCAAAAATATCGCAACCAATATGGTTTAGACAAGCTTCAGTGGCCGCATAATCTGAGGCGCTAATATCTCAATATTATAGAATGCTTATGGCGGTGAGATAGAGGTTCGAATCTAGGTCTGGCGTACTGAGGGTGGTTTTTCCTAAATAATTTTCCACTCTTGCCACACACAAATGAGGTAACATTTCATTTAAATATAACCTTTATAATCCCTAAAACCCCAAGCGTAATTAGTACATAAGCGTATAAGCCGAACGGGTACTAAGACTCCATGCTAAAATAAATAAATTAAAGCTTAAAATGTGTACATCTGTTTAGCAGGGTATTTTACCTTTGTCAGATGTGTGCGTGCATAATCACATGAAATGGATGATAAAAGCATTTGGATCGTGTGGTTGGTTCTGTCCTCAGAGTATGATTATTCTGAACGTCACATTTTTTCTCCCTGATGCGGTACTTTCAAACTTTACTCTCTTTTTACCCGTAGATGGGTCGTGTATGTAACGTCAAAAAAAAACCACAAAAAAACCTTTCCTACATTTTAAAAGTTGGTTGCGGACACTTGTACCAGACTAGGGAATCCTTGATTTCAAATAATGGCACGTAGAACTCCAGAATGGAGATAAAAACCGCCTTCTTTGTAAATATCGGTTGGGTACGATATGGTTTATTCTCCCACCCTTAGAATATTTTTTTTCTTCTTTTACTATTTCTTGTGTTCTCTTCTCGGCGACTTTTAAAATATTTTTATTTTATTTTACACTTCTTTTATATGTATCTCTTGTTCTATTCTCCTTCCTGTTCTCTCCGTAGTTATCCACCTTCGTATTTCATCTTCTTTTTTTAAATAAATGTTATTTCTCTGTCTCTTTTTGTTTTATTCTTTCTCACCCTACAGTTTCTCTGTTTGTATATAAAGACGCGTCAACAATGCAAACAAGGTTATATTTTTTCATTTACCTCGAATGTTGAAAATAAACTTTTTCATTTTGATATTATCTTTAGCGCTTCGCATATTATTGCGCGTGTAAGATGTCCGAAACTTACTATGTTTAAAGTCATCCTCGCTGGTCTTTGGGTAAAATGCTCGCCTCAGGATCCAATGATCGTGTGTTCAACCCCGGTAAGTGTGGGTGGATTTTTCCTGAGCGATAACAGCCCGTAGCACAACTTTCTTCGGAGGGAAAGTAAAGCCGTCGGTCCCGTGTCGATTGTGACGTGTAAAAGAAACATGAAAGGTATGTAAAAATACTTCTACGGACAAAATAGGTAGGCCTTTTCACTCTCTCTCTTAGAAATTGTATGTTGATATAATAATTACATTATAGATAAGTGACTCGCTTTGCTCGTTGGGGTCTCTGCTTACTAATGTAATTCCATAGCAGTTTTTTGTTAGATCTTACCGTTTAGCCACAAGAGACCTCCAAATAAAAGGTCCATAATGACTTTAAAGTTGTTCCGACATTTGGAATTTTGGAATTTTCCCGTCGGTTACAGGCTAACCTATTAGACTGCCAAATTTCAATTTTCTAGCTCATCTGGAGATGGGTAAACATTAATGTCAGCGAGTGAGTCAGCCATGTGGCCTTATAGTAGTATAATTAATTGTAAGAAAAGGCAATGGTCTTAACTCCACCTTAATAAATACTATAATATTTCATTATTATTTATTACGATCTTCGACGTTATATATTAAAAAAGTTCATTCTTGTTTCCAATCTCTCTATCTCTCTTATGTACAAACAAAAAGGGGGGATATATAATAGCTACATTCTTTATGTCTTTTTGAGATAGTTACATCACATTTATCCCCCACTGAGCCAACCATACACCTGTATATCTCCAAAGAGAACCAAACTACATCTACCGTTATATTTCATTTTGTAAAAGCTTGTTTCTCTGCATGTTAATAAATCACTGCACCATGTACGTGATAGGTTTTGAACACGTAGG
Organism: Timema douglasi; assembly: GCA_901482245.1. Lineage (NCBI taxonomy): Eukaryota > Metazoa > Arthropoda > Insecta > Phasmatodea > Timematidae > Timema > Timema douglasi. Next base: position 27,054 of record CABEEJ010001420.1, read on the forward strand.
AAACAAGTTCTTTGTTTAAAGCGAAGCCATTCTTTATCAAGTATTCATCTAATATTAATGAACCACATTGCTACGTAACGTCATGGATAGTTAACCATTTCAAACATGGTTTAGTTGCAAAATGTATCAAAATTGGCATGTTTATAAATAATCAATCTCAGTTTTTATGACCGGAGCTGCCACTTATTTATTACAGTAACTGCTCATCTGTCCTCACGGGGCTGAGTTTGACTCCAATCCAGACCCATTGCTTTAAAGATTAGTTATGGAAGCGCCGGGGATTGAAACCCGGGACCTCTGGATCAATAGCCAGGAGATCTGACCACTTGACCAAAGAGGTGGTCTATAGAGTAGGGTAAGGGTACGATATTTATATTTTCATAGATTTCACCTATGTAAAACCACTGGTGTTCCAAAAACGATGATTTGACCTTGTAGGGAAAATATACGTACTCTTAACAAAAGTCCATGTTTAGTGGAAAAAAGGTATGAGGTAAAATGTGTTTTACATCAGCGTGCTTAACTATCTGTTTCGCCTGCTATTCTATGCAAAGAACCATCGTTTATTTTAGGGCCTTCCGGTTGAATGTCCAACCCGCTACGGTGGCCTCGTCGTCTAACGCACTACTTTAGTTGTATACTAGACTGCCGATGACGGGGAGATAGAGTTTCGAATCTCGGTCGGGTGTACTGAGGGTGGTTTTTGCAAAATGATTTTCTACTCTCCCTCCACGCAAACGCGAGCAAACCTCTATATATAAGCTTCCTAATCCCTAAAATCTATGACTATAATTAGTACATAAGCGTATAACCTGAACGGGTAGTAAGACGTGGTGCTAAAAAGGAAAATAAAATCAATCTATGATTTAGTTTTAGGGAGATTCCATGTGTCTTTTACCCATTTTTTTTTTCAACTCTGAAAGTCTCCCCGTGCTTGCCCGGGTTCTTCGAGTAAAGCGGCACCAGAATAGGAACAAAGCCCCTCAGCTGTGCCCAACTTTAGCTTTGGACAGTCCACAAGCTGCTATCCTGCAGGATAGCAGCTTGTGGACTGTCCAAAGCTAAAGTNCAACGCTCTAAGTAGCATGATGTAAACTCTGTCTCACGGTTCCTTGAATAATGCCAGGAATACGATGATCCTCCGGAGCCGTCAAGTTTTGATTTGATGACGTTTCTACTAGAACGGGGCTGTTTATCGAGGCACCTCTTTCCCAAGAGGGATATATGGAGGCTGAAGAAGTTGCAGAGGCTGGCAGTAAAGATCCTAGATAGAATGAACAAAGGAGTAAGTGCACGGAAATGAATGGGGTGTGTAAGGGGGTGGGGGGTAGGTGGTGATGAAATAGGAGCTAGGTCGGGAGTCCTTGGAGGGATGTGGGGCACGGGAGAGATTGTGGAGTAAGAACAAGGGATGAGGTACGATGATAAAGTAGGGTATAGGGTTGAACAATAATGTTTAGTAGGAGCGTTTGGAAGGCATAAGAGCGAATAAATGTACAGTGTCTAACATTGAGAAAATAAGGCGCTAAAGTGATCTTACATTTTTAAATTGTTACCATATGTCAAAAGAGAGACTCTCAGAAAAGCGGATTGGCGTATGTATTCATTAAAGTGTATCTGATATTATTATTTTATACGGAGATCTGGCAATATGGGGTATAATTCTCAGGGTGTGTAATATGGATCACGCGATGAAGTTGTGAAGGAAGGAATTCAAGAAGGACTGAAAGAGAAAGTTTGTGAACAAGGAGAGTTAGATGTTCGAACATCTGGAATGAGAACGGGTGGGGGAGGGGGTCAGCGGGTGGTTGGTGAGGAAGGGAATTAATTAGAAGAACATTAACGAGAGGTTAGAAGGAAGGGGGGAACTCACCAGAGAGCCAAAACTCGAATACCATCTCTCTATAATATTTACCCATTTTGTATGTAATATGAAAGTAGGGAGTTTGCTTATTTCTTCAGAGGTGGACCTATTTTTCTAGTTCTATGCAAGGTCATACCTAGAAATTTATATTGGAGAGGTTTATTCTATCTAAGATGGATGTTGCTGTAGTTATTCAGACAGAAATTTGTTTAACATGAAATCACTCTTGGAACTATTTGAATAAACAAGGTTTGTAAATGTTTTAAATAGTGTGTACGTGTCTTCAAAAAAGCCTTGGTAATGATGAGAACACAATTAAATTAGTAATAGTAATATTTGAAGGTGTTTAATCACCTGAAACACTTGCCCTCCTCCGTTGCTTATGCCTTGGTTCAATAATCGTGGGGATCTTCCTCTCGTTACGTTTAGTCATATAATCCTCCCCCCCCCCCTCAGGATATCGGGTATGTTTCCAAAATAAATGCAACATTGAAACTACAATTTTAATTAACATCTTAAAAAATACATATCATACTCGATACAAAATAAAATTTCATCCTCTGACGTCATCACGTTACGAAATTGGCCGCCCCTCAAAGTTGTGTATAGTGAAATCATAGTAGAAAGGTACGTTTGGAAGAAAAAATATTTTTTTTACTGTCAACACTGATTAAATATACATATATTAATTTTATTGACATGATATAATTTGTCAACTATAACCGCGGAAGATAATATTACATTATAACTACATTAAGTATTTTTAAACTTTTGTAACTCTCAAATATGTCGTCTTGCAATCCCAATCCAAGTACTTTAAAAACGCGCCCATGATTTTTATTTTTGCCTATGTCCTACTACCCATCCAGTATATCCCCATTTAATCACAATAATGGGATAGGGATAAGAGAGGTAGAATTTAAATTAAATGTTTCTTCATTTGTTTGGAGGGAGAATAATAATTAAATAGTTTAGGAAAATCAACCCCCGGAATAACCAGCTAGGATTCGCACCCCGACCTACTCATTATACGAAATTCAAAATAGATGAACACGCATAGAGTCTGCAGGTTCCCAGAAGTAGGTTTAATAAAGATCATTTCTCTCTTGGGCTATACAATAAGGGATGTTTCTCGAAATTGGTACAGAACAGACTATCGTGGCTGAAATACACCGTTTGTTTTAAGCAGGTTGGTCACGGGGTGTCTAGCACAGTTGTGAAAACATCTGACAGCCCTATATTCTGTGTTTTTACGTCCATATCACATATCTGTTCAATCGCCTGTTAGTTGTGTTTAGATTTGTGAGCTTGAAAGGGAATCGTATGATGGTTAGGTCAGGCATGGTTAGTATTATTATTTGAGGTGTTAACGTGCATTTTCTGTACTGACTGATTGTTTTAGCAGAAAAGAATTTCTATGAGCGAGCGAAAGCTCCGGAAAAAGGCATTTCCACACAAGTTCCAGAGTTCTTATATATGCCACAATCGACATGGGACCAAAGGATTTAAGTCTCCTACGAAGGAAGTTATGCTACAGCATTTTTATTATCGCTCAAAAATAAAATCTGTTGACCTCAGCTGGGTTTGAACCCATAAATATCGGGTCCAGTGACGAACACTTTACCTCAAAACCGCCGAGATCAACATAGATCTGCATAAATGAAACGAGGAATTCTGTTTATACTTGATCCATACATCCTGTCTTAGTTTGTAGAAAAGATCTCACTAATGCGCCAAACGTCCTGTCTAGATGGGTCCAAACCGGACGAGGGGAATGTCCCAAACGCCACGTGATTGTCTATTCTCCTCGGATCTCCTGTGGGGGTAACAAGCAAGGCACCAATGTAGCAACTTGCTTGGCGTCTGCTAGCAAACCGAATCTCCGAGGAGAGTTTAAAGTGAGAACCTTCTCACGTACCCAGACTTAATGCAGGCGGTGTCAGTGCGAGGGTTACGAGGCAGGTCACATACTGTACACTCTCTGACGTATACACAATATATACCTATCTACTTGTTTGAGATGAGTGCTTGTAATTACAACATAAATTTGAGTTTTATCCAGGAAGATCATCTTTGATAAAAGATAGAATTTTGATTAGAACCATTTAGAATAATATGATAAGCTTTATTATTGGAAATCCTTCTGTAAATTTAGGAATGAAAACTGTCAGTGACTATACAAACATTTTGTTTTGTTTATGCTTTACGTCTTACTACCCTTACGATATATATGTGTACTTATATACTAATGGGATGGTGAAAAGATGTAGTTTGTAGGAACTGTACAGGAATTTGTGGAGGAAGAATTATGGTCAATTTATGGAGAGGAAAAATTTATATATTCATGGGTGGGATTAGAACTCAGACCTCCCCATCACTGGTAACCAATATAATATGATATTAGCTACTTTATGATCATCGCGGCTCATCACTACTTTGTGCTCATCTCTATTCATCATCATTCATCACTACTTTGTGCTCATCTCTATTCATCACTACTTTGTGCTCATCTCTATTCATCATTACTCATCACTACTTTGTGCTCAATCTCTATTCATCACTACTTTGTGCTCATCTCTATTCATCATCACTCATAACTACTTTGTGCTCATCTCTATTCATCACTACTTTGTGCTCATCTCTATTCATCATTACTCATCTCTACTTTGTGCTCATCTCTATTCATCATTACTTATCACTACTTTGTGCTCATCTCTATTCATCATTACTCATCACTACTTTGTGCTCATCTCTATTCATCATTACTCATCACTACTTTGATGCTCATCTCTATTCATCACTACTTTGTGCTCATCTCTATTCATCAATACTCATCACTATTTTGTGCTCATCTCTATTCATCACTACTTTGTGCTCATCTCTATTCATCATTACCCATCACTACTTTGTGCTCATCTCTATTCATCATCACTCATCACTACTTTGTGCTCATCACTATTCATCACTACTTTGTGCTCATCTCTATTCATCAATACTTTGTGCTCATCTCTATTCATCACTACTTTGTGCTCATCTCTATTCATCACTACTTTGTGCTCATCTCTATTCATCATCACTCATCACTACTTTGTGCTCATCACCTGAGGACTATTTATCTTCTATCACTACCATATAACTTCTGTAAAGAGGTAAGCAGTGTTTTATTCCATGTGTAGGTCTTGGTAGGAGATGTAATATATGATGGGGATTCCCAAAGCCATAGAAGCTTGCAGCAAATAAACTGCAAATATTTCTCACCCCTCTATTATTAAAGTTGGAGTGTAATGAACTGCCTTTGCGTTCTCAAACTAAAATGTTTTGAAACACACCCACTTCGGTTATCGAATAGCCTAGGGAACTCTGGTTCGAATCACGGTCGGTCGTACTTCTACTACATCAGCGTAGCTTTTAAGGTTAAAGTGTATAGGTAACTCAAGGTAGGGGCAAAAATTTTGAAGTTTTTATATCTGAACATTTTGTTGGTCAAAATCAATCAATTAGAAAGATAAAGTTCAACTTTATTAACCTGGTGATAGCAATAGTTGTTGAATACTTGTCGAGGGTTCCCTGGAATGTAATGACACCTTTTTATCTTCAGTTAAAAAGTTTCTCATTTAATGTTGCTATGTTATTATTATTATTATTACCGCGTCTTACTACCCGTTCGGGTTATACGCACTTACACTAATGTGTAATGGTAGGGTGATTGTGAGATGAAATGGAGGACCTACAGTTTAACGTGGAATCCGAACCATGATGGAGGCCTGGCATTCCCCACATTCACAAGTTGTGATTAATACACAATGTTGCTATGCTCATGACAGACATTCAATAACTGTTGATATTAACATGTGAAGAAAATTAAACTACGTGTCTAATAAAATAGTAGTTTATTTATTTAGGCAAAAAAACAAGATTCTATAAAAACTGCTAATCCAAATAAATATAGCTTGGGTTCGATTTCCGTATTTAAGTTTCACTTGATTGAAAATAATATTAATAACTAGCTAACCTATTGACAGAAGTTGAAACGCCACTGCGCAAAATAAATAACAGAAATGATTATTTTAAAAACAAATAATTAATAATATGTGCGGAAAGTTGGCAGCCTCGCTAATGGTTACATATTACGAATACTAGGATATATTTAGTGCTGAATTTGTGTCACAATAATACACTTTGCCCATTATGTCTACCACCATAGTTTTTGTGTAAAAGCCAAACAACGTTTGTTCATGTTTTTTTTTTAAATCATTAAAGTATTTCAAACAAAATCGCCAAATTTACAAGAATAAATTTAAGGTGGGTTGGAAGGGGACGCCAGAAAAAGTCAATGTTTTTTGCAGTTTTTATGACAAAACATATTTTGGCCAAACCAAATAAAATATTGCTCCAGTACAAACATATGGTTTAATTTTCTTCACATGTTGATATCAACAGTTCCTTAATATCTGTCATGATCATGGTGACATTAGATGAGAAACATTTTAAATGAGTACAATAAGTTGTTATTAAATTCTACAGAACACCCTTGACAAATATTAAAGAAATTTTGAGGTCACCGTGTCAATAAAATTAATTCCTATGTTTGTAATGGAGCAATATTCTATTTATTTTGGCCAAATACAAATTGCAAAAACACTGTTTTATCCCCCCTTAAGTGTTATTTTTTATTCTACTGGTCACACCGGGCTCTCTTTTCCTACTGACAAACGTCAAAGTTTGTGGGTGCAAATCAGCATATCAGCTTTCAAACAAGCTCTACATTACTAAGCAAGATATTCCCATAGCCAAGTGGTACCTTAAATCATATCTGGTTTCATTCTATAATCTATGAACTCACAATGAAAGCATATAGTACACAGTATCGCAAACATTTTCATTTTCTTGTGCGTGTGTGTGTGTTCTAACTGTGATGACGGACACTCTCCGACACGAGAAATCAAGGATTTGTTTAACGTTAAATCTTCCATTGGAGAAATATAAACTTGTTTCAAACATAATAATTGGGGTGTAGTTACTATGCAATTTAAATAACTAGCTTAGGCATCGAAGAGGATCATAAAAAAAATTATTATTAATAGCGCCTCCACAAACTTCGGTGGTCGCATGGTCTACAGGCGTCACTCTCGCAGTAGGGTGTATTATTAATAATGATGATGATGATGATGAGTAGGTTTTAATCCTGTTATTTCTACTCAGGTTGGTTTTATTTATAAATAGTTTCCCACTCTCCCTAAACATAAACGCGGGTTTAATTTCACCTAAATTATACCTTCATTCCCCCCCTAACTAATTAGTGTAGAAATGAAAATAGCCCAAACAGGTAGTGAAACGTAATGCGTCCAAAACTAATTTTTAGGAGTTAATTTGGGTTTAAGCCCCATTAGCTTCTCTCTCTTTCTCTCTCTCTCTCTCTCTCGAGAAAGCAAGTTATAAAATTCTTCATCAGCTTCTGAAAAGTCATATCTGTTTTTGTTTCAATAAGTTTTAACGAGATTTTCAATTCCGTCTCTAACACGGGCTGTTGTGATGACGGTTACTCGCAATTGTTAACAAGCGGTTTATCCTGCCTTCTAACGTTCACGGCTATTAACGATCCTTGTTGCGGAGAGCGGATCCAACACTTGTGTTGATACATGCAGTGTATCGTGCTATTTGTTTAATTAATGCTCTCAGACTCCATCTTCTATGGTTCCTGGAATGTCCCCTGCAGACCAAATAAGCTGATTGCAACGTTAAATTGTAAAACACAAATATAGGAGACTACTTACTGAATTTGCTCTGAATTTACATGTCGGGGAAATGCGAATTATCATACTTTCCCCACATTTTTCTTCTAATAACAACAAACCTACAACTAAAAACAATTTCCCAGTAGCTTTGCTCAAAGTTTATCAAAGATCCTCATTTTATTTTGGTATGTATTTAAATACTTTATTAAGTCTTGAGGGAATTATTTTATTGGCGACTAATTAAAAATAAAGTTTATTGCTCTTATTTTATTAACATTAATTTTATTTTATTTTGTTCCTAAATAAACTTTCTTAGCGTTATATTATTATAAATTAAATAAATATGTTTATATTGTAAGATATATCACGGCGTCTTACTATCTGTTCAGGCTAGACGTTACACACTCGAATGGGCACGGATCAGCATTTAGAGGTAATATAACAGCATTTGCGTGTAAGAAGATTGGACAACCGTTTAGGAAAATAACACACCTTCATCGGACCCCACCGGGTTTCGAACCGTGATCTCACAGTCTTCAGCAGGCCAGTAAAGCACGAGAATGACGCTTCAAGACCATTTGACCACTGAAGCGGGTAAACGATTGCACAGTTCCTTGTAAGTAAAGCAGCGTCTGGTTAACATCCTGCTGAGAATGGTTTTTTTTTATTGTTAACAAGCGAGCATCGCGTGACCGATGGACCTTGCTCGCTTCATGTGAAAATCTAGATCCGCGACTTACTTAATTACTTACTCTATGGCACTAGGAACTCTAAAGTTAATTACCGCACTCACAAAAGTACACCACCTATCCTTATCTCGAGCTAGCTCAATCCAGTCCACCTCATTACACCCCATCTCTCTCGGGTCTATCCAAATGTTATCCTCCCATCTGCGTTTGGGTCTTCCCAGTGGTTTCTTCCCATTGGCTGTGCGATTGAATACCTTGAACGCGGTTCTATATTCTCCCATTCACGCTGATTGACCTGCTCACCGTAACCTGCGAGATTTTAGTATCCTAACAATGTCTTGTCGATTAGTTCAGGGTATGCATCTTATCATTATGCAGCCTCCTCCACTCTCCACTATCTTCATCCATTCTTGAACTAAACATCTTCCTAAGCACCTCGTTTTCGGACACTATAAATTTCTTTTCGTCGTTTTTGATTCGCGAGTTAAAGGTACTAGCTAGTAAAACCTTTATAATAATTGTACAAATGGCAGCGATAATCCAACTACCGAGTCGCAGATGGCTGGGTTATCCGATAGCTCGTGATATTAGAAATCACACATTTGTAGCCGACGATTTCCGCACGTCCATCATAGACTCTGCCTTAAAATATGATTGAAGAATGATGGAGGATTCCTGGATAGCTCAGTGGTAAGAGCATTGGTGTACTAAGCCAAAGATCCCGGGTTCGATTCCCGTGTCCAGGTTTCATTTTTCAATTTTCAGAATAGTAAAATCTTGTTTAGTGATTTGTTGTCTAACACAGTGAAATCTCTTAATAGCGGACACCTTCGGGATCAAAGTTGTCTCCGTTACTTGGAAAAATATATTTTTGAACTACACTTCTTGAACACAGTTTAAACTATATGAACCTATACTTTAAATATAAACTAATACAGTCTAATTATTGCACTATACAATATTGTATGCAGGATTTATGACTAATTGATAAATACTACACGTAGTTTACTGTACAGAGTACATAACACACAGAACAATAACAAAACATAATTAAATGTAAGCATTAGGCAAGAGCACCGACAGCTCATGATTTCCTTAATCTATTATTAATGTGGTCTATTTTGTTTGTATAGTATTAAATGCTTAAGTTTTTATTTTCTAATTGTATTTACATCCCTTCGCAGTCCTATGAGAGATCGGTCACCTTGTCATGTCATTAGTTATGTTTATGTAGGCCCCCAGGCCAATCACGCGAGAGTGCACAGTTCGTAGCCAAATTGTGTTGATAGGTTTCTATCGCACAACGCAACGTTGCTTAGCCACAAAGACAAGGGGTAAATTATAGATTAATTAGAGGCTTTACATAATGTTGGGATATTGCTCCATTTAGGGTTGATCTTAAAGGGAAGCTTGTTTTCAAAGTTAAATACTAGCAAACTTATTAAAATATAAAGTTATTGTTTAGATATGTGGTCTATTTATATTACCAAACCCTTCCTTCACCTCTGGCAAGACGTGTATTAATCACAACTTGGGAATGTGTGGAACGCCAGCTCTCCACCGTGGTTCGGATCCCACGTTAAACTGTAGGTCCTCCATTTCATCTTACAATCACCCTACTATTTATTACACATTAGCGTAAGTGCGTATAGACCGAACGGGTAGTAAGACACGGTGCTAATAATAATAATAAAAACATATATATGTTTTTATAAGAAAATTACACGATAAACATATTCAAATACACCTAATAAAATTTGTATATCTTTTAGCTATCCTATTTTGTCTTTTAGCCAAGATAGTTATTGAGTCATTATTTAAGACATTAATTCTTAACGTAGTAGTTAGTAAATAAATATTGAGTGAGGACTAAACCTCAAGGTGTGGCGGACTATCTTGTCGCAGTGGTAAATCTTTAGTCACTACTTGAAAGATGTGTGTCTGTTTAATTTGCCAAGTTTTCAATTAAATTGGATTTAATATTAGCCTGAGATATGTTCCTGAATATAGCATTTTATCAAAAAGGGGTGAGGATAAGGGGGGGGGGGATAACAGGCTACAAGCGGCCGGGGG
>CABEEJ010001420.1:37711-54068 GCA_901482245.1 Timema douglasi
AAAAAAAAAAAAAGTTGAGTATATTTTTGAAATTTTTAAGATTGTATAGTGATCCTTCACCCGCAACTTGTGTGGTTTGCAAAGATAATATCAGTCAGTATTCGCTAAGCAACTTCTAATATGTTAGACTCAAGGAATCGTTCATAAACAACTCCAGGAAACCACAAAAGTGATCATTTTTCATTTAATGTCATCGCATATATTCACAAATGATGTATTCTGATCATCTTAAGACTCGCTCGATGGAACTTTTGATTAGAATTTAAGAGAAATATTATATATAATTTAATAGATAGCTAGATTTATGTTTGTTTGAAGTATTTGTGGCAGACCAAGTCACTGATTTAAGACTGATCCCTCCCTGTGTCCCAGTACACCCCAATTTACCGATTTACGCCCTCCAGTCTAGGCTAACATCCTCAATATAACAAAAAAAAAATTAAGTCGTTAATAGCTTATATGTTAAATGTTCCAACGATAAATACAGATAAAATAAAATAACACTCATATTATAGTAAGCTAGACCATCCCCCCCCCCCTTACTCGCTGATAATGTAGCTTTATATTGGTGAAAGAATTTTTAAAATCGGTCCAATAGTTTTTGAGTTTATCCATTACAAACAAAAAATCAAATCTTTCCTCTTTATAATATTTGTGTAGATAATGTTTTTAATTCTTGTTTTGTACGTTTAACATAGTTACATAAGTACTCTGTGTGAATGACAAAGAACATATAGAGCAAGACAACAGCCCTTAGCTTGAAGAGAGTGTGGGAAAATCATCTTAATATCATACAGCCGTGATTGGAACCCCAGACCTTCGAGTAAAATGTGAGGTGGGTCCAACACATTAGACCATATAACAAATTTATTTTTCCTAACGGTTGGTGCTTTAAATTAAATATTTGGGCACGCTATTTCACTAATGGGATAGCTATGAGGGAGTTACAATTTAGAGGAAATGTACCTGCAGTTGCATGTATAGTGTTTAAATACACTTAGGAAAAACTACGAGTGCAAACCCAAACCAAGACTTCCCTCTCAACAAAATACCAGAGTTCTTTCACACACAGCTAATTAGCTTGCAACGGCCTGGATTCGGCGTCAAGAAATTAAATATTGTTCAATCTGATCACCTACCTACTTGGAAGTTTCGAAACTATTTTGCGAAGTGGGTTACATCTTAACTTGATGCACCTAAGCAGTCTAGGCACTATCACACTCATACACCTACGTACGAGATAGAAAAAGAGGGAAGAAAACGAGAAATTCACTCTGCGAGGATTCTTGTTTATCTGTTGATAACACTTGCCCTCTTCCTCTGACGAGTTTACACAGACACTTTAAGATTTGCGCGTTGAAAACATTGACTTGCTTTTTAAAAATAACTTTTTCTTGTTTCCTATTTTAGATAGACATTTTCTACCATGGACTTTTTTAATCTAAATCCCGACAGGAAGACTCCTACAGGCCATTTTCGTGACCAAGACAAATATTCTTGGGTTGTAGACGATTTCTAAAAAATACGTTTACAAAAAAAATTCGTAAAGATACAAATAATATTTTTTTTGACACTATGAATATTTTTTTATAATTATTTAATAATTTATGGTTTTTGTTCAACTTTATACCTTTAAAACTCGCCGAGTAGAACATAAATTCATTTACATGTGATATCTTATCTCTATCTGCTATGACGTCACGGATAGGCAACTTCCTTAGCAAATTGGGTTAGGCCGTTTTATGAAGCCGGGCAATTGCAATCAGGAGATTGGATCGAAGATTCTCACGTCTCGTGTTCGATGCTCAGTTAAAGATAGATTGTTTACCGGTCTGCAGGCAGATGGCAGCAGCTGCGTCCTTCGTACAGCAGCGGTAGCTAATGAAGATGAAGTAAAGGACGGTAGGTCTGCGAATCAAGTAGCGCGAGAGAAGTTTAAATAATCATCCATCTTCGTTCCGGGACGGAGTGCTGAGGAGGTTGGAACCTTCTAAGGCCTAATTATTTTAAGAGGGGAGCGAAGATACTCATTAAAAGGATTTGCTAGAGAGAGAAAGATAGTTTTACGACGGGCTGAGATATTAAATAGTTTCCTTACATAGTTTTATGCCGGTTTCTGAAAGTATCAAATATTTCTAGATATAATTTTATGCGATAATAATAATAATAATATTTAGCACCGCGTCTTACTACCCGTTCGGGTTATACGCTTTTAAGTACTAATTACGCTAATGTATTAGGAATTGGGAAGGTCGAATTAGAGGAAATGAACACGCATTTGCGTGGAGGGAGAGTGGGAAAACCATTTAGGAAAAAACCACCCCCAGTTAACCCGACCGAGATTCGAACCTCGATCTCCCCGTCCTCAGCAGTCGAGCTTCAACACGACAAGCGCGTTAGCCAACTACGCCACCGAGGCGGGTTTATGCGATTATAAACCATTATATAAACTTATGCTCTATAACAACTAAAATGTGTTGCTATTGTTTGATTTAAACATATTTTGAGTATATTATAACCCCTCTACGAACATTTCGCTTATATAAATGTAGAATACTAATTATTTTAACTTATATATTATAGATAAAATATGAACATCTAGATTTAATTACACTCTAATTGAATGAAAAAAGTGTTAAAATACTACCCGACTAAAGATATCGCAAATGTCCAAACGTCTCCAAAAATATCAAAATGGAGTTCAAATAATATAATTTTGAAATTTCTTTATAATTGTTTAGAAATGATTTAACCATTTTGATAAAGAATATTCATATACACACCGATAGGGATACATCTAGTAAAGACAAATAAAAATGTTTAGTTTTCTGAAATATAATTTACCTAAATAGGATAATTCTTAGTAGAGTGATATATTTTTATTACAAAAAAATAGGCATTACTATTTTTAATATTTGTATAAAGTATATTATATTATTAATATTATTAGCACCGCGTCTTACTACCCGTTCGGGTTATACGCACTTACGCTAATGTGTAATGGTAGGGTGATTGTAGAGATGAAATGGAGGACCTACAGTTTAACGTGGGATCCGAACCACGGTGGAGAACTGGCATTCCTCACATTCACAAGATGTCAGAGGTGAATGAAGGGTTTGGTAATCAGATAAATCTGTGCCGTGACCGAGGATTGAACACCGGCCGCCAGCATAGAAGTCTGACACCTTACCCCTAGACCGCCAGGTCACCTAAAGTACATTATATATTAACCTTCCAAACTTATATTTACAACACGGAATGAACTGTGTTAATAAATGTAAAATAAAATTTACAAGCTTCTTACTACGTGCTCCAAGTCTTATTCACATATTTACTTTGAGTAAAGATGAAGAAGGTAAAATTTAATGGAGATGTACCCACATTTTCATAGAGTGGACCAAACAAGACCTGGTTAGAGTTTGTACATAAAAATATCAAACAAACACATTACGCTAATATATTGGTATATTTAATAAAATTTCTTGTGAAAACACTTGGAAATTAACTTTCTTAGCTCAAGCGAAAGAACGAATAAATTTTAAACGATTATGTTGGAAATAAAATGGAGTAAACTTGATTCCTACTAACCCTGTTGATTTTCTCCAAACCATTTATAAATCCTCCATATAAAAAGTGAAGAAAGTATTATTTTTTTATGGTTTTTTTTTGTGTTCACATGTATAAGGTAACTTTTCCCAACATATCCCCTAAGACCAGTTTACGACACGAGTTTTTGGTTCCTGCCCGTCGTATTTCGTTACAGCTGATGGTACGAAAGTGTGTGTGTGGGTATATTCTTTGGGGAATTTGACTTCCCGGACTGGCAAATCTCGTTGACCAAGCCCGTATGGGACTTGGCGTAAAGCTGTTGTCGGAGAGAACTCCCAAACTCTTTCCCTCTGTGTTCTACCTTCATTCCACGTTGTTCGTGCGGTGAAATAACATCAGTGGAATATTACGTTGTCACTACTTTTATTTTCAAACATGTTCAGCCTTCAGATCCTTTCCGTTCACAAAAATAATTGTTCATACCTTACCACGAAAAATATTTCATAACAGTGGATGGGGATATTTATTTATATAATATACGTTATGTTATAACAGTGAAACATTGTTATTTTTTCATGAATTTTATAGTATTATTGACATTACCAGATCAAATATAAATTAATAATAGCTTATTTATTGTAACCCATACTGGAAAAATGGTTTGAATATTTAATTTGTTGTTGAACGACGTTACACAATGAACTCATGAAACCTTTTGTACCTACTTTTTTTTTATATATATATAATAAAAAGTTTACGTAATTTGATGATACAGCTTTTTAAATCTTCTATGTAGGATTTCATGAAAAATTATAATATTATTTGTATAAAAATAAAATAAAACTAGCTTGACATTAAGTGTATCAATAATTACTTTTTAATTACACAAGGACCATATTTTAATTGCTACAATGGACATTCACATCGAAAAAATTAAACTGATGGAATTAAACAAGCGGTTAAATTAATATTATTATTATTATTAGCACCACGTCTTACTACCCGTTCGGGTTATGCGCACTTACGCTAATGTGTAATAGTAGGGTGATTGTGAGATGAAATGAAGGAGCTACAGTTTAACGTGGAATCCGAACCACGGTGGAGGCCTGGCATTCCCCACATTCACAAGATGTCTTGTCAGAGGTGAAGGAAGGGTTTGGTAATCAGATAAATCTTTTCCGGGACCGAGGATTGAACCCCGGCCGCCAGCATAGAAGTCTGACACCTTACCCCTAGACCACCAGGTCACCGAGCGGTTAAAGCGTCTGACACACCCGGAGAGTAAAATCTATCAAAACCGCATGCGCTAAGATTGTCTTTATACCGTATACATTCCAAACCAAATATTCCTTGAGACTGTCTTTTTAAGATTATTATTTATAATTTTGATATTATTTATTGTATGTTTTGTAATAATTTATAAATGACCAGTAATATTAAATATTTATTGCTAGTGTTGATCATTTTAGTTCAAGCTACAGCTGCTCACAGCTACACTAACTGAAACTAAGGTCACAGGATGAGGGTGAATTTTAAGGAGAGAGCCAGCATTCGTCTGTAGAGAATATAGTACACATTAATAAAAGTGAATCCGTACCACACGATTAAGAATAAGGGAACCCACTTCGATGGCAACATGGTCCAAGGCGCTACTCAAACAATGGACCAGACCACCAATTACAGGCAGATCGATGCCTCAATTTTGGTAGAGAGTACTGAAGGCAGTTTTCCCTAAATGGTTTCTCACTCTCTCTCGTCATGCAAATTCAGGTTCACTTCTTCTAAATATTCCTTACATAATCCCTAAAACCATTTACTTAATTAGTACACAAGCGTATAGCTCGAATGGCTAGTAAGACGCGGTGCTAAAAACATTAGTACCTAAACTATTTAACTGATAATTATATTTATTATAAGATTCATTGGAGGAGCTCTGCTAATATTTTTTTTTGTATTTCTTAGGCTTCTTTGAGGTAAGTTAAGTAAAGTTAGGTTTAAGTGTTTCCACTGATTACACACCCTCATACTCGCTGTCACCCTCATACTCGCTGTTACCCTCATACTCGCTGTCACCCTCATACCCACTATCACCCTCATACCCACTATCACCATCACCTCATCTCACCAGGATATGGAAAGAGCCTCCACGGAAAGGATGTACTATTAGTATATTAGTACTGGATAATATTCCCACTACTGGTTTACGAGGAATGTAGCCCAGACGTGCTATATTATATATCAGATTGAAGTCTAAGTCCACTCATCCATATGTGAGGGTGGTTAATCAATTATTTTTTTAAATTTTCTACTAAATACAAAAAAACTCAATAGCCTATTCTACTTTAATTCTTACTATTTCTCGACAGTTTCACGCGTATCCTACATCTGCAGAGGAAGGGACGCGGCTAGAAGGCCAGACATTTCAGTCGACCTCATCTGGAGGAGAGTTGTTTGCTTAAACAACGAGAATTATTTAAGTGTTACTTTCTTTTATATCTTTTACGTGAGTCGCTTGATGCTATATTTGACGTTTCGTCTTAATAATATATTCACGACATTTTATTTTATTGGAGCAGACTTACTTTCAGCTGTTTATTGATATGTTTTGTGAATAACTTTATATATATATATATATATATATATCAGTTATATGCATTCAGTTATATAAATATATAGTTATTCACAAAACATCAATAAATATCTAAAAGTAAGGTTGCTCCTATAAAATAAAATGTCGTGAATATATTATTAGTACGAAATATTATGTGACTCACGTAAAAGATGAGTAAATTTAGTTATTCGAGACAGCTTAACACTTTAATTTTTTTTTTTGAACTTTGTACATATAGAATTACAGTTTTTTAATGTCATTTTTATCACATTCGTTATTTTAACTTTGTGTGTTGAAGCTTTCTTTTTACTAACTTAATCTGTATTAGTGAAAATGTAGCCCACACAAAATACGAGCAAATGTAAAAACAAAACTGTAATTATCTATGAGTATACGAATTTGTTGTGTTACTGATCCGGGCTATTTTTAAATTTTATTCTGTTATCTAACTTGGATAGTGTAAAGAAAATTGAATTCAAAATATATATTTAGTTAAATGTATAAAGTTATTAACTATATCAAAATGTTTTTAATTAATAAACTGAACAATCTACCAAGTGTTTTTTTAAGATAATATAATATACTAGCTCTAATTGGGGGGATGCATTTTAAAAGTGACTTTGATAAAATGTGGTTGATTCTTATTTTTTATTCTTTGATAAACATTGATATTTATCTACTGTAGTAAACATGATCTAGTTAAGTTTGTGACTGACTTTTATAACATAATATATTACAAGCTACCATTAGAGGAGACTCCCTACTTTATTATAATAGTATTGTGAGACAAAACATATAAAAAATAATATATATTGCTTGGTTTAATGGTAGTGATACCAAAGACAAGAAAAATCTCCACTTTTATAAATGTTACCAAATAAGAAGAAAAACTATTTTAAATAATTAGAAGGTGACCTGGCGGTCTAGGGGTAAGGTGTCAGACTTCTATGCTGACGGCCGGGGTTCAATCCTCGGTCCCGACAAAGATTTATCTGATTACCATCACTTATAAGGTTGATTTAACTTGAACTATTTATACATTATGCATGGATTGTCATTTAGAGTGATTGTACTTGAGACGTATCGTAAAATGGAATTTTTATTTAATAATAAATACCAAACTTTAATTTAGTTAAATTCAACTTTCAAAATATATAGTTTTGTTAAATTGTTTTTCTGATAAACTATTTATTTGAGTATTTTTTATAGAAATATTATCTATTATTATTAGCACCGCGTCTTACTACCCGTCAGGGTTATACGCACTTGCGCTAATGTGTAATGGTAGGATGATTGTGAGATGAAATGGAGGACCTACAGTTTTACGTGGAATCCGAACCACCGTGGCGGTCTGCCATTCCCCACATATCTTATCAGAGGAGATATTATCTAATAGTTAAAAATGGTTAAAATTGTTTTTATTGATAAAAGACAATTGATTTAAATCAGACGTTATACTCTTCGTTAGATTTCTAACCCATGTATGTTTCTTATTAATTGTTCACTGTAAGCTACATACTAGTTACTATTAGTTATTCATGAATATAAATTCAGACACACATATGTCGATCCGTAAGGAAATCGAGGTATATTATTTATGATGTTATAGCACAAAACTGGTAGCTGGATGTGAATGCTTTCAACGGAATGTACTATTACCAGATTTTGCGTCGTGTAGAGCAGTTAATTCATTCTCTCTTAGATGAAGAGTTGCCCCAAAGCTCTTGAAGAGAAGTGGACCAGTTTCCTTCATTAAGATTTAGGTAAGGTAAACAAAAGACTTCTCTCTTGGGTGCTGCAGGAGTCTTAAGGGTGTTATTACGCTGCTATATTTATTTCACAAAATATATTTGATTAATAATTTTTATAAAAGCTTTACGTGATAGGGTTTTATCAAAGAAAATGGTTAAATTGAATATATATATATATATATATATTTATATGAATATATATATATATGAATATATATACATTTATATGAATATATATATATATGAATATATATACATTTATATGAATATATATTTATATGAATATATATATATTTATATGAATATTAATAAAACGTGCTCACACAAATTTTAAATTTTTTTAGTCCAGTCGGTAATATTTTTGTCATGATTTGCGTCCATTTTTTTTTGTATCACAAATATTTTACAAAGCCTTAAAAAAATGTTATATAATGTAATAACACACGCTTTATCCATGGCGTTATCGATGATATATTTTATAATAATATTTTTATTTTATAAAATATATATTATGACAGTGCAGTACCAGCCCTTGAGTCTGTGCCGCCAGCGAGGTTCTGAATCAACGAAATTTAAACATTACGGATTATTTTTTCAGACTCTTATGATATTTATGAAAAAAATAAAGGTCTAATAATTTTAAATTGATATACTTTTCTCTTATTCTATTTCGTTTAGAATGTATCTGAAAGACATGGTATTATTATTGGTCGATCGTATGTAGCTGCCGAATTCCACATGTCCATCACAGACTCGCTCATAAAATATGAGAGAAAAATAGCCCCGAGCAAGGGAATAATCCTGGTGGGCATTGGCCTACCAATTTAAAGTTCCTGGGTTCGATTTTTACCTGAACACTGTTTGGGTTTAATTTTTCAACTAATTTAAATTAATTGAGTTATGGAATCCTCCATGTGGATAAAATTATTTGTAGCCTGTTGTTGATCTTGAATATAAAATGATAAAATGTTATCACATTATCAGCATTATTGTTGACTTCAACAAAAGTTTGTATTTTCTACATGTATTTATACCAAAATCTTTATCTGTATACATAAAAAAGAGAGAAAGACACACACAAATACACAAGACGATGGAAAACAATCTATGAAACTTGATCTAGTTCCGTTAAGTTGAAAACTGAGTTGTTGAATGGCGCCAAAACTGAGTGTAAACTTTATTCGAAGCTTAAAATAAAATCTGTCTCGGGAGAAAAAAAACTATTTTTTTTATAAGCTTTTATAAAAACTAGTATATAATATAAAATCACGGCCAACGGACGTTTTTTGAGGTAGATGGGCCGAAAGCTATGGGTGTGACGGGTAGAAGGTATGCGACAGCTTTCACTAATGGGGACGTAGCCCCTGGCCCATACCATCCCGCCACACTGCCCGGATTATCGGTCGTCTAGCGACTGCAAAGCCAGGCGCTCGCGTTAAATCGGGCGTATTAAACAAATTACTTTCATCACAGTTGGATGGGACAGTGAAACATAGCTTTCGAGATTGATTTTGTTGTTATTATTTATTAAATACCCCTAGATTATAGTCGGATAGATATTGTAAGAGTTTGACTATTTTTGGCTTAATATTTATCTCTTATTTTATTTTATAACAAACAACTAAACTAAATTCAAAACTATCGAGTTAAAACCGGAACCTCACGTCAGTTAAAACATAATTTTTAATGTGTTATTTGGGTAATTTTAAACACAACCGGCACAAATATTATCATCAATTTGTTTATGCTTTCCATTCTCACAAATGATAAATATTTCAGACATGCCAGGAAACGAACCCGGGATACTTACTTCAGTAATCATATGCACAATTCACTGAGCTAAATGGTCTGTTAGGAGTACTGTACATAATAAATTAAGGTAGAAGTGTTCGGGACAAGAGAAAAGGCTAGTATTTTTTTCAGCTTAAGTAGCATAATATTTTTTTAGACAAAATAAAATTTGTTTTTAGTGTGATCTAAACACAGAGATTAACATCCTTCATATGATGATGCCAACAGTTCTTTAGTAACTTATATTTTATGGGCACATGAGCAATATTGATAAGGAATATTTTGAATTAAAAAAATGTTGTCAATATATTTTAAGAAATCATCCGCAGATATTCAATAAAAGTTGAGGTCACAAGGGGAATAGAAATGTTTCTACTGAAGAGATATGCTATATATTTTGGCATACAAAGGTTTTGCTAGTAAAACTTAAAAAAAACTCTACCCCTAACTTATAATCCCTACAATCCCATCGTAAACGTTTATTAACCTCTGATAAAACAATTTGTTAAAAAAATTAGAGCTTGTTCTAAAAAGTAGCAAGTCTACCTTGCTTTGTCACACTATGGTTTAAGTAGGTAATTCCATGCCCTTCCTTTTAAATAAGAAAATTTTATACGAAAAAAATTGATATTTTTAGATTTATTTTGATTGTTTATGAGGAGTCACTGGCCATTTTGAATTATTTAGTTGCAAGAGACACCATTTTAATTTTCTATTTTTTATATGATTGGTTCATGTGATCAGGGATCCGATGGTATAATGTGAACTTTCTTTAACTTATGAGCTGCATCCGGAGTGAAATAAGTCAAGGTAGGAGTTCTGCCTATAAGGGCAAACGTATCCCGGTATAAATTAGTTTAATATATCAGTTATTATATTTAGGGTTTTCTATAAATATCATTCAAATATTAAACCGTATTAAAAATTTAATGTTCATAACGATTAATGATGTTATTATTATGGCTATTGTTAGTAAGATTTCAATCATATATACATTAATGCTATTATTTTTAAAAATCTACAGTAGTTGGATCGAACTAAGTTATTGCATTAAGGAATAAGAGAAAACTCGAGGTTTTCACAATGCAACTCACATAATATATAGGTCGCTGAGAGAACTAAATATACTCTCATGATATTTTGTTCTTAATAAATAGTTTACTTACGGCACTAGGAACTCGAAAGTTCATTGTCACAGTTAACAAAGTACGCCACTTATCCTTATCTTGAGCTAGTTCTATCCAGTCCACCTCATTACACCCTATCCCTATCTTGAGCTAGTTCTACCCAGTCCACATCATTACATCCTATCCCTATCTTGAGCTAGCTCTATCCAGTCCACCTCATCACACCCTATCCCTATCTTGAGCTAGTTCTACCCAGTCCACATCATTACATCCTATCCCTATCTTGAGCTAGTTATATCCAGTCTCCCTCATCACACCCCATCTCTTTCAGGTCCATTCTAATGTTTTCCTCCAATATATGTCAAGCTCTTCCCAATGGTCTCTTCCCATTGTTTTACCAGTCAGTACCTGAACGAGGTAAATCTCCCATTTGCACTGCATGTCCTGCCCACCGTAATTTACGAGAATCGAATATCCAAATTATGCCTTGTGATTGATACATGAACTTGTCATTATGTAACCTCCTCCACTCCCCAGTAGCCTCATCCTTTTCTGGACCAAATATCTTCCTAAGCACCTTGTGTTCTTTGTGTTTGTGTAAGGTGAGAGACCACGTGTCACTCTCAGAGAACAACCGGTAAAACTGTTGTTTTGTATATTCTGTGTTTTACATTCCTTGACAGCAGGCGAGATGTCAACAACCTTCCTTTTTCTAATATTCTATTTATTTATGGGAGAGAAAAATAGTGAGTGGGGGAGTCTTTTCTTTCAACAAAGTCTGTGAAGCTTTCTCCAAGATAAAATGGCCCGAGGGTGTAATAAAATAGAAATGAAAACACGCGTCGCGTCTGTTTGTGATCCTAGTGTTTCCTTCTCCATGAAATTATTAATTTGTACAAGCCTGTTGGTGGGGGGAGGTGCGGAAAGAGAGAGAGAGAGGGGGGGAATATTGGGAATAAAGTAATGTTTTATGTGATTTGTGCGGGTGCCTATAGCTATGCAATTAATGCTAGAAAGTGCACTTATGATCCTAGCAGAACACATGTTTGAAATGTATGATCTAGCCGGGATTCGAACCATTCTCTTAAAATAGGGCGTTTGGCCATCGTATTAAGATAAACCCGGTTAACAGGCTTGCAAAATACCATGTTTTATCTCTGAAGTGACGCTGTGACATGATAGCATTATTTTTAGAAATCTAGATAAAAATTTGATACCTGCAAGTATTGTATAAGTTGGGACATAATGTCTTATTTAGTGTAGCAGACTCTGAATAGGAGATAGATTCAGATAATACAGAACCTATGTATTTAATTTAGATCAACCCACTGCGGTGCCCGCATGGTCTAACGCGCTACTCTCGCAGTAGACTAGATTACTGATGACCGGGAGAACGAGGTTTGGATCTCAGTCCCATGTACTGAGGTTTTTTACCTGAATGGTTTTCCACTCTACCTCCATTCAAACGCAGGTACACTTTATCTAAATATAACCTTTCTAATTCTTAAAATCATCAGTGTAATTAGTACATAAACGTGTATCACGGAACGGTATTAAGACGCATTGCTATTTAAAGAAAATTAGTTAGTTGACAAATGACACCTGGACGAGGGAATCGAACCCAGTACCTTTGACTATGATTGAAGAATGACACTGTAGATTATGTGACCCCTAGATAGCTCAGTTCCCAGGTTCGATTACCGTTTCCGTAATTACAATAATTTACAGTCTTGTGTGGTGATATTTATTAACATAATAGCAACTGCACACGGCGTTGCCCGTGACCCACTGTGGTATAAGAATTATATAACACCCCCCCCCCCCTCCATGGTGCCCGATTTCAATTGGAAACTTTATCTCTGAACCGTAATTCTAAACCAAATTAAAAAATAATTTTCTTCCAAAATTTTATAAAATTGCCTGATTTAAAAGCCAATTAAAAATTTAAAAATCTGATTTCGAGGAGCATTCGGACCCCCTTCCGTCCACCTATGTCAAAAATTTCAGATTTATGCGTGCCAGGTGGTTGGGCATCGCACACAAACACATACACAAACAAACACTTCCTTTTATTATTATTATAAATGTACGTGCTTTTAATATTGACGATATGTAGCCATTTTATAGGCATTCACACATTGAATAGAAACTTATAGTTGAAGTTCTTACAATTTGACGTATGAATATGTATAAAATTAACTTTATTTTTTGTGTGGTTTCCTCTCCACGTATCCAATCGAACTATACAAATTTTAATCCCACTGGTGGAAAAGGAACTAGGACGGTATAGTTTATAGGAAATGTAACATCATTTGTGGTCGACCTTGGTTATCTTGAGGTAAGGCTCTCACCTCAAGACCCGATGTCTGTGGGTTCCTCCATGCTGAAATGACGGCTTTTTATTGAGCTACAAAAAAAACCGTAGCACAACTTCCTTCGGAGGGGAAGTAAAGGCGTCGGTCCCATGTCGATTGTGGCGTGTAAGATAACCCTGGAATGTGTGTGGAAAGGAACTTTTCCAGGGAAAATTTGTAGGTCATTTGACTCTCGCTCATAGAAATTCTCGTGTTCTGATATAATCAGACGGTTCAGAAAGTTCACGTTAAATACCTCAAATAAATATTTTAAAATAAAATTAAACAATACTTAGGATTTAGTATAAAAAATGTTTGTCGGACCCTTTACTTAATTGAGATATCTTTCTTTTTTTATTTAGCATCCCGTATTACTACCCGTTCGGGTTATACCCTCAAGTACTAATTACGCTAATGGTTTAGGAAGTGAGAAGGTTGAAATTAGAGGAATCGAACCCGCATTTGCGTGGAGGGAGAGTGTAAAACCATTTAGGAAAAACCTCCCTCAGTTCACTCGACCGAGATTCGAACCTCGATCTCCCCGTCCTTGTCAGCTTAGCTCGACACGACTAGCGCGTTAGCCAACTACGCCACCGAGGCGGGTAATTGAGATATCAAGTTAAAACTAGTCACATAGAGGTTTCTAAAACAAGAACAGGATTTTAATATGAAACATTGAAAATGTATGTAAATATTAGCGATAGGATGATAAAAAATAACAAATAAAATTGCTCGTAGAGGATTATTTTCGAGGTTATATGACCTTAACGGGCATTTGTAAAGCTACCATTATCAATGGAGGGTTCCTAGGATCGATTTCGATCAGAATCTAGTTCACCAGTAATCACCCGTAACGGCGTGTTATTCTGAACCACGAATCCCCCCCACACCTCTCTCCAAAGAACCCAACCAATATGAACCTTTTGTTCCTTACAGAATCCTCCAGCTTTATTTCCCATTCAGTTTAATAAAAAGAGAAGGGTCACAGTTTTCGGGAACGACCCGCGGACGTAAAGCCAAATTGAGTCCATTACGACCCGCGCACACTAACGTTTTATTTTGACAACTTATTAGGTAAATGTGCTTTGGGACTGTTACAAAAAGAATCGCTAAAGCTATTAACCGCCTCAGTGTCACGTGGATTATATCTTGGGTCACTAGTGACTGGGGGTTAGGGGTACGAATCCCGGCAGGAAAACTGAGGGTATTGACACCTATATTATTATTCTCCATTTCCACAAAAATAAAGTTTATATTAATTATTTATTTGAGGTATTTAAAGTGCACTCTCTGAACCGAACGACTTATAAACTAACGAAAATATAGAACAGACACAACAACCAGCCCCCCAGCAGTAAACTCATCATTGTAAAAGGGGTACCCCATACTTCATCAATGGTCACATTTTTTTTTGCCATGTCGGGAATTAAACCTAGGACCAGACACATTACCGACTGAGCTGAGGTGTTGGACAGTAAAATATCCATACGCTACTCTTTTCAAAAAAATTTCAGCATTACAATATGTAGTGTTCCAGATGACAGAGACCATATTCATATAAAGTCATTAGTAACTCCTTTCTTTTTTCCACGTCGTTATCTTTCTTTCTTTCTTTTCTTTACTAACCAGAACATATGTCTTTCATGCAAATGTCCAGACGGTTTAAACCCATCCTTGGCTACGCGCCATTTTATATTCCTCCATGGAAAATACCCTTTCCTCATTAAGATCACACATTTATAAAATGGAGGTGCAAAGGTTTGTAATTAAGGTGAGTGTGTATATTTAATGTGTAGACATTTAAATAATCTAAAAAAAACGTTAGCTCCATTAGTTTATATAATTGCATTTGTGACAATGCATACTTGCTGATATTATCTTTGAAATATTATTATTATCAGCACCGCGTCTTACTACCCGTTCGGGTTATAATCACTTACGCTAATGTGTAGTGGTAGGGTGATTGTGAGATGAAATGGAGGATTAGTTTAACGGGGAATCCGAACCACGGTGGAGGCCTGGAATTCCTCACATTCACAAGATGTCTTGTCAGAGGTGAAGGAAGGGTTTGGTAATCAGATAAATCTGTGCCGGGACCGAGGATTGAACCCCAGACCCCCAGAACAGAAGTCCCGACACCTTACCGCTAGACCACCAGGTCACCGACAAAGCAATTCATTTTGTTAATTACGTTTGTAGCCACATCAAAATATCATATTCTTTAAATATAAAAATGACGCCTAGACACGGGAATCGATCCCGGTACCTCTGGTTTAGTACGCCAATGTTGTAGCCACTGAGCTATCCAGGAGTCGTCCCGTGACCAGGGTCATTCTTCACTCATATTTTAAGGCAAAGTCTGGGATGGACGTGCGGAAATTGTCGGCTACAAATATTAAAATAATAATATTTGTAAATAATGACGGTACAATTCCTAGATATCTCTGTGGTTAGAGCCAGAGGTCCTGGGATCGATTCCCGTATCCAGATTACTATTATGTATCCATACTCCAAAGTAGGTGTTCTTCATCTTACCCTTGGGATAAATGGTTACATTTCATTCGGGGAACTTTAGTTAATGTTTGATACTATATTTATACAGGCTCTACTTTTTTTCAAACATTTTCTAAAAGGCTCATATTATTTAGATCTAATTTAAAATACTTCCGCTCTCCCAAACTCAAACGCTATGGCTCTTTTATCAGGATTTGATAAGAGATTTAAAGAAAATAAAAAATGAGAATAGTTCTTTTTTTTTTTACGTTTCTTAACTCTTCCCGCGCTCCTGAGAGGGTTTTGAATGAAAGGAGCGGCGTGAGTAAAATAAATGAGCAACAAGGGACGAGGAGGACAGGAGGGGGAGGGGGGATTCGCAACACCCCGTGCATCCAGCTGGCCGAGGAAGTCTGTTGAGACCCCCTTTCTACTGCAGCGGACATTAGTAAGCGTGAGCCACGATCATGTTTTCCATCAGCGGCATTTCATACATATATATATAAGTAACGGTGGACACGCGGAATAAACGTCATACTCTTTTTTATTTTTGTTCTTATCACGGAGTCTTACAGCTCATTCTGGTTAAACGCTTCTGTACTAATTACGATAATTCTTTTAGGGATTAGAAAGGTATATATATATATATATATATATATATATATATATATATATAAGAGG
>CABEEJ010001420.1:54154-68769 GCA_901482245.1 Timema douglasi
GCTTTAAATACTAATTACTCTAATGAATTAGGAATTGGGAAGGTGGAACTGAGAGGAAGTGAACCCGCATTTGCGTAGAGGGAGAGTGGAGAACCATTTAGGAAAAACCTCCCCCAGCTTACCCGACCGAGATTCGAACCTCTATCTCCCCGTCCTCATCAGTCGAGCTCAACACGACAAGCGCGTTAGCCAACTACGCCACCGAGGCGGGTATTAGAAAGGTTATATTTAAATTAAATTTATCCACATTTGCGTGGAAGGAGAGGGGGAAACAATTGGGGGGGGAGGGGGAATCACCCTCAGTATACCCGAACGAGAGACTAACTTTGATCTCCCCCGTCATGGGCAGTCTAGTCTACTGCGAGAGTAGCGCGCTAGACCACGCGGCCACCGAAGTGGGTTGACTTCAATCTCGTTTAGACTATTTTTCTGGAGACGGGTAGGTCAGTATTCAAATCACAGCTCGGTGTAAAGGTCTAGTTTTTTTGCTTGTTTTTTCAAAATTTGTTTCTCGCGCTGCCATAACGCAAATACGGATACATTTCCCATAAAATCCGTAATTCTCATCCCTAGCCCATTTATGGCATTAAATGGGGATAGTCCTGATGGTAAAACGTGGTGCCATGACCCACAAAAATATATCGTTAACACAAGATAATTATAGAGTTTTTATTTAAATAACTTACCTAATTAAGAAGTTGAAATTGTTCTGTTAACAACAAAAAAAAAACTATTTTGTTAATTCGGGAAAAAATGGAACCTGGAAATGTATTTGAACTCTAGTTTCGTGGCTTAACGCTCTGACGATGAGAATACTTTCTATCCAGGCGTATTTATTATAAATTAAAGTAATCTCTTTCCCACCTCGGTGGCCACATTGTCTAAGGCGTCACTCTCTTAGTAGACTAGACTGTATAAGGCGGAGAGATTTCAGTTCGATTCCGTTTGGGCGTACTTAGGAGGGTTTTTCATAGATTAGTTCATACTCTCTCTCTCTCTCTCTTTGTTGTGCGCTCCCATTAATTTCAACCTTCCTAATCCCTAGCTCATTGCGTAATTACTACAGAGGCGTATAACCTGATTAGGTAGAGAGATGCGTCATGTTGTAAGGTATAATACACCATACCGGTGGGAATAGGAAATAAGACGTCAGTCTCGTCTGGTACAGTTGGCCGGTGACGGGAAGAAAAGTGTTCGAATCCCGAGCGGATGTATTCAGTTGGGTTTTCTAAATGTTTTCACACTTTGTTTACCTTTACTCAGTTACACTAATACATTTCATCTAAACTCTACATTTATCTTCTCAATCTTATTAGTGTAAATAGGACTATGTGGATATCTCATCAGGTAATAGTTGAGAGAGTAGAGGAAGCAAGACTGAGGTGGTATGAGGACGTAAAAAAGAGAGGATTTCGGAGAAAATGTTGGAAGTGAAGTATGTAGGAAAAACACCGCAAGGGTGGCCAAGAAAGAGATGGGAGGAGCAGAGAGCAGAAAGTGTGCAAGTGAGAGGAGAATAATGGAAGCAATTAAAAGAGGGAGATGGAGGAGTTTTACTAAACTGGCCCGGACACAGGCTGGAAACAGATGATGATGTTGTTGATGTAATAGTTGTGGTGGAAAGTATATTATTCTCAAACACGTTTGAATAATAAGATAAATTCTTTTCTCAACTTTATTGACTTTTTTTTTTTTTGCCAGAAAACCCTCCTTTTTTTTTCTGTTCGAGGCTTAGCTCAAAGTCCCCATTTCACAGCCCTTCTATTGTCCGTACGTGCGATAGTTGACTGTGCCTGTCAGTGATGGAGTGATATTTTATCCAGGATTTCTTTTCATATTCTCAATTCGTATTTGATTAATGATAATATAATATAATATATTCAACTTAATAAAGTGAGGAAATTCATGGGTGTTAGATAAAATATTCTTATAGTTTAGTTCTATCTCTTTTGAGAAAAGTTAATACGTTCACCTTCACGAATTAAGGTGTTTTTTTTATTAACACGAGTTAAAACTTAATAAAAGGAATATTTTAAGAGTAGCAGGTGACCTGGAGGTCTAGGGGTAAGGTGTCAGACTTCTATGCTGGCGGCCGGGGTTCAATCCTCGGTCCCGGCACAGATTTATCTGATTACCAAACCCTTCCTTCAC
Organism: Timema douglasi; assembly: GCA_901482245.1. Taxonomy (NCBI): domain Eukaryota; kingdom Metazoa; phylum Arthropoda; class Insecta; order Phasmatodea; family Timematidae; genus Timema; species Timema douglasi. The sequence continues at coordinate 56,306 of CABEEJ010001420.1, forward strand.
CTCTGACAAGACATCTTGTGAATGTGAGGAATGCCAGGCCTCCACCGTGGTTCGGATTCCACGTTAAACTGTAGGTCCTCCATTTCATCTCACAATCACCCTACCATTACACATTAGCGTAAGTGCGTATAACCCGAACGGGTAGTAAGACGCGGTGCTAATAATAATAATAATAATAATAATAATAATAATAATAATAATAATAAGAGTAGCACATAAATTTATACATAAACTATAAATATTATTCTTACTAAGAGTATCCTTTCAATTTGGCTTAACTCCTTTTTTTTTATCATTGAGTCTTACTACCCGTTTGGTTTATAAGTATATATACTAATCACACTAATGTTTGAGGGATTAGGAAGAATTAATTTAGAGGAAGTGCCCCGCATTAGCGTGGAGGTAGAGTAGAAAAACATTTAGGAAAACCTCGCTCAGTGCACCCGACTGGGATCGAATCCCAATCTCCCTGTCTTCAGCAGTCTAGTCTCTGCGATAGTAGTGCGTTAACCACGTGGCTCACCGAAGAGGGTCTTAGTTGATATAATGTTTTTCTGACTAAAGTCAAAGAACTGGGGTTAGGTAAAGACCGACTAAATTCCGACTGCTATTTTTGAAATAAGGATTGCTCACTATCCTATTATCCTCTAATTTGTCTTTTATTTCGTTTTCTCTCTTATATTTAAGACATTGGATAGATTTATATTATTCATAACAAAACCAAAATAATAAACTATTGTAGTTCTAGTTTAAAAGACAAAATAACTCAGATGTGGAAAAATGAATAGGCCTACAAATAAAAAAATAATTATTTTAGAGCTTTTTAGGATTCTACTGTTTAGGTGGGTTTTATTTCTGTAGGTTTGAAAACTCATTCAAATACCAAAGTGTAATCTTGTTCCTGTAGTAATTTAGTAAGCTTCCAGTCTAAAGGATCGTGTTTCGATAGTTAATATTAATTTACGGGTTCATCCTGCCATGAAATTTATATTTTTAAGATTTTGTTTGTAAGTCGTTTAGTGATATAGGCTGTGTGTTGAGAATATAAACAAAATAAATTGAATATAAATATAGTATTCAAGCATTTTAAATTAAAATCACTCCCTATCAATGAATTTATTCCCCCCACTCCCCTTATTTACCCAAAAGTAATTTGAGCATATATTTCTCCAATATTCGCACCCTATTCAAACAATATTGGCTCAGATGTAGGGTGAAGAAGATGATAGAACTGACAGTATTATTTAAGAAACCAATAAAAAACTGCAAGGATCAGGTTTGTAAGGAATCAACCGGACGATCCATGTTGAGGAAAGTGATGGACAACTTTCTGAGGTTTGTCTGACGTCCGGTGTAGCTCACCTGAGTGACGTTATCTTCAGAAAGTGAAAAAGTGTAGTATGTAGTTAGTTTTTATTTAGTCAATGAATATTTATAATTCAACTAAAGGTTTTTTTTCTCAAGTTACTGATCGTCTTATTGTTTCGGTTCCACCCTGTATAGTAATTATTAAGCCACTACTGGTTCAACGGTGCGTCGACACAAATGACTTAAAAGCCGAGCTTGGAAACTTGCCAAAAAGCTCCGTTGGGGGGGTGGGGGGTGGTCAGGGGGTGGTCGGTNTTATTAATTTGAGGGGGGGGGGGGGGGGGGGGGGGGGGGGTTGAATGCTCCGGTTGGGATATTGAACGACTCCGCGCGAAATTATCCAAATCATCGGAGCTAGATGGGAAATCCATAATATTTACATAATCACTTCTTGGTTAACGCCTTCATTTATGAATATTATAATTTTTCCTGTACAGAGTAACAGGTTGTCGGTAATTTCTCATTAGGGTGGATAAAATGTTCTTTATTTGTATGGATATAGGGCCGACCTATTTTATATTTTAAGGAAGATGTCGCACGCACATATTAAATTGACATGTTATATCCCTAAAATCCACCTCGGTGGCTGAGTTGGTTAACGCGCTAGTTTTAAGTTGAGCTAGACTGCCGAGGACAGGGATATTGAGTTTAGAATCTCGGTCGGGTGAACTAGGGGGGGTGGTTTTTCCTAAATGACTTTAAACTCTCCCTCCACGCAAATGCGGGTTCACTTCCTCTAAATTAAACACTCTCAATTCCTAACCCATTAGCGTAATTAGTACTTAACTGTATAACCCAAACGGTAAGGCGTGGTTCTAAATAAATTAATATATACTCTATGCTAATTCTATGCTAACAGTTTCACTGTAAAAAGAAAATGTTTCCAATTTTGGGTTAAGAAGCGAGAAAGTCTATGCAGGGTGCAATAACATTTATTGTATTTACAATCAACAGAGCGAAATTACCAAAATCACTCGGTTTTTTCATATAACTCAATTAAATTTGTTTCATTCTCAGACAACTTTTTATTTGCCACCATATTGAACACTCGCACGCAGAAAAGTAGTAATACAACCAACTTACCCGAACGATACGAGTTGACTCGCGAGCAATGGATATTTACACGGTGAGAGTAGCATATGAGTGTTGCGCGCGCAATTGTACATCCACATGGTGAGAGTAGCATATGAGTGCTGCGCGCGCAACTGTACAAGCTGACTCATTCTAGTACACTCGTTTAGTGTCAACGCACCTTAAGGTTCGTTGTATTGTTTTTACCACTAAGCTATTTTGATGGTAGTTTATCTTCTAATTTAACTGTGTTCAAAATTTAAAGTTACAATAATATAAAAAAAATATAGTAAAGAAAATCACGTTGAAGGATGAAATTAGCGAGATTTTTTCTTTTTTACTTATCTCCCCTTGCAATTTAATCTATTTAGAACTTTTAATGACTTATCTCTTTTATTTTACTTTTATATAAATTTCGCAACTTTGTGGAAACTTCCAGAATGAGTGAGTGACGTTTAATAAGCTCAGCAGTCTAGGATATCTTTTTACGTTGCTTCTGTGTACACAATTAAACTTTTGAGACATAACAAACGCCCATTTGTCTTGAAATCACCAAGGTGATCCGTCGCTACTTGTCTGCGATATTTTATCGTTATTGTATTTCCACTTTTGTTTTGACTTATTAAATTTTCCGTCTTTCAGAAATGTTCATTCTTTCGTTTAAAATCACTATCATTGTATAGTAGAGATATTCTTGCGAAATTCAATTAGGTACATTTATATACTTAGACGTATCTGTAAAGTTTTGTAACTTTAGTGACAAGAAAGATAGTTAAGTTAGATAATAAAACAAGTTTTAAGAACAAAGAAGTATTTACCTAATTTATTACCAATCTCGACTACTCTAATATTGTATCCAAATGGCGAAAGATGAGGAATGAGGACTCTAGAGAAAATGTATTGACATTTTCGGGTAAAATGAGTAGAAAATATTTAGAAAAAAAAATTACTTATTCTTAGCACCGCATCTTGCTACTCGTTCATAACATTCCCAAATGTAATAATTACGCTATTGGTTTTAGGGATAAGGAAGGTTTAAATTGTAGGAAGTGTACCCGTATTTGCGTGGGAGGAGATTGTAAAATACACTCTCAGTGTCCCAGGCCTGAATCTAGCCTAAATATTCCCATCATCAGCATTCTAATAGATTACGAGAGTGACACTTTAGACCATGCGGCTACCAAAGTAGCGTTTTTTTAATTAAGAATAATATTATGTTACTGCTCCAAACCCTTATCCCGCGCTCTGGTGAGCTTAGAGAGAACATCTCACTAACTCACACCGGTGGACACATAGACAAAGGAATCAATTCGAACTTGATTGGTTTAATGGTAACAAGGAGGATGTGGTGTCGAGTTTTGGCAGGCGTAATAAAAACTATTTTTCTAAATGATTTCCCACGCTCAAATTAAAGCAAATACGAGTACATTTACTTTAAAATCCACCTTCCCTATTCCTACCCTATTATTGTATCTTGTACGAGTGGTAGGGCATTGTTAACGGGGAATAAACTCGATTGTTTGGAATAGTCCATGAACAATAGCTCACGACCTGAAACACTCTCCATATGTCCATAGAAAAACATTTTTCACACCACAACTTACTATTTATTTGGCTAAACATTTTAACTAAATTAATTAGTTAAGGATGGAGAAGGTCAAATTTAGAGAAAATGTACACGAATTTTCGCGGAGAAAGAGAGCGAGTAGAAAATCCATGTTGTATAAAACAGCCTCGGTATAGCTGATCGGCAATTAACTACGACATTCTCATTATTGTAAAATTAGTCTTGACCAGCTCTCGCTCAACCATGGAGATAACACGTGGTAGGTACTTTTACTTTACATCCATGACTGTTTCCAGCCTGGGTCAGTTTTTTATTCAAGCCATATATTTTCCACTACCAGCTTGCTAGGCCTGTCGTAGCTTCATATATCTTATAATCCAACTTAAGACTAGGACAGGCACAACGTCCAACGTCCAACCCCTGGTTGTTAATTCATCCTTATGAAAGGTTAAACCTTACATTTCATCAACGATACATTCCTCATCCGTGCCGGGAATCAAACCCGGGACCCTTATCTCAGCGGACAGACATTTTATCAACTGAGCTAAGGTGTTGGATAAGACGTGCTATTGGTCTATATTTCATGCGCACTTGACTGTACACACGGGGAGAGGGGGCTGTCAAAATCCACAAATAAGTCTCAAGTGATCGAATTTTGAACAAATGTACTAGTTTTTATTTTCTAAATATTTTCCTCCTCTCCCCCAAAAGAAAATGTCGGTACATCTAATTTATATTAAACCTGACTCATCTCTGACTTTATTAACTTATTTAAAAATTAGAGTAGCCCAAAATGGTAGTAAAACACGGTGAAATATCAGTTGTGTTCTGTTATTGTAGTTTTGGCAGTTTTTTTGTAAATCTAGACATTTGCAAGTTATAGGGAATCAATGTTTATGGTGTGCGCTTATTTTTTTTATTTGCTCTAAATATTATCATCAATATATATTTCCTGTCTTTCGACACCTCGAAGAGAGTGTAGAAAATTGCAAACGTAAAAAAAATTCTAACTCCAAATTTTGATAAATATCAACGTTTCATGGGCCCCTGAAACAAAACAAAAACGTGGTGTTCGCAATGCCGTCTGTCTGTCTGTACCTCGGGCTAAAGTCAAAACTATTTTAGCGATTGAGCTGAAACTTGATATATGGGTTGTTCATAAGGTTAACCCCAAGTGGTTTTGGGAATTAGATGTCTAACCTTAAATTTAAGGGTAGTTTACTAAAAAAAACAAAAAGATAAAAAAAATCGATTTTATCTTAATTCTCTTTAACGATTTTGGTTAGATTTTATATCTAGATTTTTTTTATGATAATAAATATGATGGAAACTCTTATTTTCTCATGAAAATGGCTTTTGAGGGTAATTTACAAGAGGGAAATTTTCCAATATTCATAATATCTTCGCAACTATTTACAAATTAACATTTCATTGTAAGGTCTTAGAAAATGAATTTGATTCTTATTCTCTTTGGTGGACAAAGATGTTTCTCTTTTCTCAATGTTTCTGTAACGGTGTTCCTAGTTCCTAAAGCCATGGAGTAAGTAACAGTGTATATTTTAATTTATGATATTTCTTGTAGTGTTTCTACAACAATGTATTTACCTATTATTTATTTTCACAAATTTAACTAGTTTTTATTATATACCTATTTTAATATAAAAGCGGGAGAAAGTGTTTGTGCTCCACGGTATATTTTATTTTTATTATTTATATCTGTGAGAAATCGTATAGTTTGAAATTAGTTATTCACACTAATTTGCTTTAGTAACAAAACAAAACAAAACACTCGCTAGACTGTCGACTGTTCAACACGAGCTGACTATATCGACATGGCAGCAATTATAGTAATGTTTGTCCATGTCAGCGAGTTTATATGAGTCCTGAACTGTCCCCAGATAGTGGCGCACAGTACGAATGGTGAGAACGGCACTGGTTTATCGTCACCGCTCCAGTGGTGAGGTACGACTTGGCAAGAGTTCCTCAACAGTCAGCAAACAGATTGGAGACTTTACGCTGGGGCAGAATTAGGCTCCTGTCATTAAGGCGGAGTGAGAATTTATTTCCGAGTGTTAGGGACAGGATGACGGTATTAATTGACTCTTAAATACTCCAATTAGGTGACTATGGGACTTTACTATTTATTAGCTATCGCAAATAATTGAAACCATTCAATTTGGGATGGTTGGGGACTTGAGAAAAAACCAGTATTTTTGCATATTTTATAGTAAAACATTTTTTTGGCCGAAATAAATAAAATATTGCTCCAGTACAAACATAGAGTTTAATTTTCTTCACATGTTGATATCGAAATTTGTTGAATATCTGTCATAAGACTGGTGGCATTATCTAACAAACTTTTAAAATTAATAGAAAAAATTGTCATTAAATTCCAGAAAACTCTTGACGAATTATCAAGAACTGGTGAGATCACAATGTGAAGAAAATTAAATTCTATGTTTGTACTGGGGAAATGTTGTATTTTTTTTTTCAAAAAACAAAAAACAAACAGTTTTTCTATAAAAACTACAAAAACACTGTTTTTTTTCTTTCTCGCGTCCCTTCCATCCCACCTTAACGCCCCTAACAACAAAAGTATGGGTTTGTCCTCTCATTAACATGAACCATTAATATTATTAATATATTCAAATACATGTCCAAACCCTAAGAGATATTCTAAACATGATTCTTTATGAATATCAACACACGGATTACAAATCATTGTAATTCTTGCATTGTCCGTATGAAGTTGACACAATTAAAATAAATTCATATTAGTAGAAACTAATTAATAGTTGGGCCTAAATTAAAACTTATTTATTCTCAACACTATTAGGCCTACATTTATAAATAGTAAATACATTTATTTTAACCGGATGTATTGAAATTTGGTGAATCGTGGTTTTATGGATAAGGAAGGTTATCATTAAAGGGATTGTATCCGCATTTGCGTGGACGGAAAGGGGTAAAATATGTTGTAAAAAAAGCCTAGGTATACCAAACCAAAATTCTAACCCCGATATTCCTGTCATCAGCATTCTCATATACTGCGAGAGTAGCGCATTAGACCTTGCAGCTATCGAAGCGGGTAGCAGTGAAATGCATATATATCTATATGCGTATAGCTATAATAGGTAGTGAGATGCAATGAATAATAAAATAACCCGAGAAATGTTTAATTTATTGTTACAGCGTCCACCATCCGTTACAAGATCACCGGCGGTAACTTCGGAGACGTCTTCAACGTCAAGGAGACGACGGGCGCCATCTTTGTGTCCGGACCGCTGGACTACGAGACCAGGAAGAAGGTAGGGCCATCTCTCAGGTTATATATATCACCCTTATAAAAACAAATCAGATTTTACATAATTAAGCTTTTTAGTAAATACATTCGAGAACTAGCTGCAAGTTCCCGTTGCTGTACTAGGAGGAAACCAGTAACTAATATATCAAACATGTGACCTGGCGGTCTAGGGGTAAGGTGTCGTCAGACTTCTATGTTGGGGGTGTGGGGGTTCAATCCTCGGTCCCGACACAGATTTATCTGATTGCTAAAACCCTTCCTTCACCTCTGACAAGACATCTTGTGAATGTGGGGAATGCCAGGCCTCCACCGTGGTTCGGATCCCACGTTAAAACTGTAGGTACTCCATTTCATCTAGCAATCACCCTACCATTACACATTAGCGTAGGTGCGTATAGCCCGAACGGGTAGTAAGACGCGGTTCTAATAATAATATTATATTAAACAGCCCATACTGGTAGGGAGCAATATAAGCCACATATGGACAGTGACAGGGTTGATATTCTCGCCCTGAGGCGTGCGCAGCGCACGTGAGTCCCTATCCGGGTGCTTGTCGGTAAACCACCCGTGTTCAAAGGCACCCAAGTGTGAACGGAACGTTTCGTGAGTACGGGTGTAATTTTAACTCAGTCCGCACTTCGCAAGTATCATGAATGACATCGAAGTTCTAGGTCAAAATAATTCAACTTTATAAGCTCAATCGATTAAAAAAGGATGCGAAGAATTCGGAATGTATTAATAAAAATTAAAGATTAGATGAGTGGCGGAAAAGTTACGTGAAAGTAAATATTCTTGTCAGAGAAATGTGAAAAAAAAGGTCGAATCGATTTTGGTATCTTACAGATGGGAGAAACCATGTCGTCTATTGACGTGCGTTGTGCGTGATGGTTTCATTGCTCGCAGTGAGCACGTGATTGTCAGAGCTATCTTGTGACGCATGCCTCAAGCCGAGCCGTGCGTGATGGTTTCATTGCTCGCAGTGAGCACGTGATTGTCAGAGCTATCTTGTGACGCATGCCTCAAGCCGAGCCGTGCGTGATGGTTTCATTGCTCGCAGTGAGCACGTGATTGTCAGAGCTATCTTGTGACGCATGCCTCAAGCCGAGCCGTGCGTGATGGTTTCATTGCTCGCAGTGAGCACGTGACTGTCAGAGCTATCTTGTGACGCGTGCCTCAAGCAGAGCCGTGCGTGATGGTTTCATTGCTCGCAGTGAGCACGTGACTGTCAAGAGCTATCTTGTGACGCATGTCTCAAGTTGAGCCGTGCGTGATGGTTTCATTGCTTGCAGTGAGCACGTGACTGTCAGAGCTATCTTGTGACGTATGCCTCAAGTTGAGCCGTGCGTGATGGTTTCATTGCTTGCAGTGAGCACGTGACTATCAGAGCTATCTTGTGACGCATGCCTCAAGCCGAGCCGTGCGTGATGGTTTCATTGCTTGCAGTGAGCACGTGACTATCAGAGCTATCTTGTGACGCGTGCCTCAAGCCAAGCCGAGCGTGATGGTTTCATTGCTCGCAGTGAGCACGTGACTATCAGAGCTATCTTGTGACGCATGTCTCAAGTCGAGCCGATTGTGATGGTTTCATTGCTCGCAGTGAGCACGTGACTGTCAGAGCTATCTTGTGACGCATGTCTCAAGCCGAGCCGTGCGTGATGGTTATCATTGCTCGCAGTGAGCACGCGACTGTCAGAGCTATCTTGTGACGCATGCCTCAAGCGAAGCCGTGCGTCACGAGCCGTGCGAAGCGTGCAGCCTTTCACTGTCCTTAAAGAGGCTGGAGAAACATTTTGAAACCTCGGACATAACGCGATTTAAGTTTCCAATTTCGTTCGATAATCATTTAAAATACTAACCGATTTGCGTATGTTAAGTTTAAGCTTTCTAGATATATTTATTTTGAAGTTATCCATACTGGTGGTCACACAATATAAGAAGTCAGGTTGATAAATATTTATAAAGTTGTAGAATTTTGTATTTCTTGACTTTTAAGTTACCAGCATCGGTGACCACGCCGTTTAATGCATCAGGCGCACAATACAAGCGAGAGCACAAACAAAGGTTGGCCTATACTCATTCAAAGTTTCGGATTTCTAAGTTTCTATGTTTTCTAACTACTAGAATCGGTGGTCACGATGTGTCACGATTCAGTCTCTCACTGGATCCGCTATTTTTTTTAGGTATGGCAAAAGTAGACACCCTCAGTTTTCCAAAGATCAGTACGCAGTTCTTCCTCTCGCGAGGTTTCTTAGTTGTGGAGCAACCCGAACTTGTTATCACGCAGTTTAAGTCGCGAAGATCTGAACCAATTGCCTTTTAATGGAAAAGTTGCCTCCTTATTAGAATACATAAATATCATTGTAAGATAAGATCAAATTAATAAGGTACCTGCTAATGATATTACGAAACAATAAAACAAATTGAACTCTTTAATTTATTTAAGCATTAACGGAGATATTTTCCGAAAAAGAGTGAAACATAATTCTGGGGGAAAAAACAACAACCTTAGTACACCCGACATGGATTCGATCCCGGACCACCCCGTCTTTGTCGGTCTAGTCTAGTGAGAGTGTAACGCCTTAGACCAAGCAGCCACCGAGACGGTTCTGTGTCACTGTTTATCAGTCGGTGTGACAACGGTACGTTTGTGTCTTTCTTTGGACACTTGTGTGACAGTCACATTTTATTAAACACATTAGAACCACGCTGGTGGCCGCATGGTCTAAGGCGACACTGATTTACTATATTGCTGATGAAGAAGATATTGGGATTCGAACCCCGGTTGGGTCTACTGAGAGTGGCTTTTCCTGAATGAGTTTTCACTATTAATCTTCACGTAAATTTAGGTACACTTCCTCTAAATTCGTCCTTATTCGTTCCTAGCATAGTTTGTTTGAACCAAGAGTAATACAGATTACATATACACTTACATCCGGAAAACTATGCTAATACCATTAAATTGTGTTCAAAGTTTAGGCTTACGGCACCATGAGAGCAAAGCTGTGCAAGCATGCATGTACGACAGGTTGCGTAAGAGTTAGGCGCGCGGCACTGCACACCTCGATATCTTGGATCGCGGCAGCAGAACATACCACAGTTAATATTAAACAACCCATCAGTACATAAAGAAATGCGAATACGCTCTGAAGGTCATCAATAACGGGCTTACATTACAGAAAGTACTTACCATTATTACATGTGCAGTGCCGCCCGCCTGACTCCTATGCAACTTTTTGTACACGAATGCTTGCACAGCTTTGCTCTCCCAGCGCTGTACGCCGAAAATTTAAACACAATTAATTTTCAATGCTATTAGCATAGTTTTCCGGATGAACGTGTATAGGGATTTTGTATTACTTTTGATTCAAACAAGATATACGAGCAGTTTAAGCTATGAGTTTTCAAACACCCTGTATACACACTCATACAGAATGTATCTATATATACTTGAGCATGTACAATCCCTAATTGAAAAACCGCTCAACATTTTAGAGCTTGACTAGTACAAATTACATGTGTTTTTTTTGTGCTGAACCTTTTCCCCAATTTGACGTTCAGGTAATCATTCTATGGCGGATCAAGCCCAATCTCACCTATGGACGTGTTTCAGTTTATCTGTTAGAGATCGTTGGATCATAGATCAAACTTTTCAATCTCCTGCCTTCCATCTCTTCGTGCATTGGTATTCAAGTGGTCTCCACCATACATCACGAGTAATATACCCTCCACCCCCTTCAAATATATACCCTCCCCCAACCTTCAAATAGGGGATGAACAGATTTGTAAAGAATGGAAAAAAAAAAGTATCACATATATTCAGCACAAAATAAATGTTGAGATTAATGTAAACTCGAAATTGTTTACATTATATCCACTGGTGGTCACGTAGAATAGGGCGTAAAGTTAGTTAAATACCAAGTCTTAAATTTACATTCCCAGGGAATTCAAAGTCCAGATTGGTACATTATATGTGTTTTCTAAATTTAGGCCTATACCTCCATGGTTTTCCCATTCTATGTCCTTGCTAATGATAATGGAAGTATTTCTTCTTTCTGTACTTTATATTATGCCTATTATTAGACGTAATCTTTAAATATAAAACATTAACATTGATTTAAAACGCTGATTTCGTGTTAGACTAGAATGACGAAGACTGAGAAATCGGGGTTCAATCCCAGTTGGTTGCACTGAGGAAGGTTTTCTAAATGATTTTCACTGTCACTCCGCCCAAATTCGGGTACATTTCCTATAAATTAAGCCTTCACAATCCCTAACCCATTAGTGTTTAGTACATAGGCGTATAACCTGAACGGGTAGTAAAATGCGGTGTTAAAAAAAAATGTTTTCTGTGGTGAAAAATGAAATGAAGTATTTATTTACAAAATAGTTTTTGAAACAATTTAATGGGTGTTTTTGGTACTTTAATTGATTTTAATGTCTGTACAATTTAAAAAAAATTCGTTGCTAATACCATATAAATAACTATTTTTGTAACACCCGGGTTGACACTATTTTACAAATTACATATTTACCCGTTTTTCCAGAAAGATTTCCCATTTTTACAAGCATCTTAGATTAAAGAAAAGAGTAACAACGATTTTGTTTTTCATCAAACTGGCCAAGTGTTAAGCCCTGTAACTTATGTGTAAAACAAGATGATTTGAGATAGATGGAGAATAAACTCTTCTCTCGCTTTACAACCCTTATTTAAGGGGTTGTAAAACATGTTTGAAATAGTTTGCTTAATTCATCATTTTACATTTCATTCCACCATAGGGCATGCTCTTTTAAGTTTTTATTTAAATGTCCCAAATTAACAAATATTCCAGTGAATTTACTAATTTTTTCAAAATAACTTGTATTTTCTCGGTTTTTTTACCTGTTCTACAGGTGTGTAGTAGCACTGAAAACAATAATTGGAAACTAATCAGATCAGGAATTTAATTGCAATCAACTCGACTTTGTTTTGACTCGTCTAACCTAGAGATATTAATATACATAGATGGATAGCAAACAATTCGTGTACAATAATATATGTACACTCAATCAAGTCTCCTTAAAAGGTATCAATCCTACTTTAACCAGATTACACAATGAAACTTCTTACACACACACACACACACACACACACACACACACACACACACACACACA
>CABEEJ010001420.1:68998-111639 GCA_901482245.1 Timema douglasi
ACACACACACACACACACACACACACACACACACACACATACCCACACCGTACCCTTACGGAGTAGGCAAGAAACTGTGTATATAGCTAAAAAAAAACAACTCGGTACTTAATCCATCTTCACTAACTTTCTCCATACTTTCCTATTCTTACATACTTCCTTCATCATCCATACACCGAGTCATGCATGCTCTTTTATTATTAAAACTATTAATGTTTCTCCTTTTCACACATTAGTCTACAACATTTAGCCACGTCTTACAAGGCCTACCCCTTCCTTTTGATCCACACACTCTACCTTCATATATTTTCTTCGTCACTCGATCCACACCACTCATCCTCTCAACATGCCCGAACCAACGTAAGACGCTTCTTTCACAATGATCTATTGTATTCCCGTTCAAACCACACTCCTTCAGCACCCATTCATTACTGACTCTGTCCATACGAGTTTTTCCACAAACATATCTTAGATATCTCATCCAAACCTTGCTCTTGTGTTTCTACTGACAAAACCACTCTTCACATCCATAAATCAATGCTGGCGTTAACACAGTTTTATATCCAGCCATTATTGCCTCTTTCGATACTACTTCATTCTTTGCAATAGTCCACATACATACATCCATCTACTCTACGAGAGGCATTAACCTTTCTGTTGATTTCACCATCCATCCATCCATCCATCCATCCATTATTACAGAACATTCCGCCCAGCTACACGAAATCATTCACGTGATTTAACAGTTTTACATTTATACTAAGTTTACAATCATTTCCTCGTCCGTCCTTATCAAAAACTATTACCTTAGTTTTGAAGACATTCTTTCGGTCGCTTCTTATAAGTTATACCATAGCGGAACCAAATAAGGTGAGCTGGCTGGAAACCTTTCAAGGTAAACGTAGGGTATGCCACACAGTTTGAAAGATAATATACTTTAGATTAAACGAATAGCACATAGCATTTGCAGAAAAATTAATTTATAAACTTTAGACTCAATACTACACCAATCTTTCATAAATATTAATAACCATTTAAGGTAGAGATATAAATTTAAATAAATCGCATTCATTAAATTTTATAGCCATTGGCAATAAAGTCAATTTATTTTATAAAGGATCAAACTTCTATTGAGTAAAAATTAGAAACTTTCTGTAAACCTATAAAGTGGAATGTCCTATTAATTTTTTTTATCATAAAACTTACGGACAGCTTATAAGGGCTACATATATATATTTTTTTTAATATTATATAAGAGGCAAAGTTGTAAAACATTTTTTTTCTAAACCTTTTGTTTAAATACAATTTAAAATTAATGAAACATTTCTAAATTATCAATACTACTAAAGTATTTCTCAATAATTTCTTTATAACATGTTGATAGATAATATCATTTTTAGCTAAACGAAAAAATGTTTAATTGTAATTAAAAAAATGTTTTAGAGTCATTAATTTATTTGACAACTAATTTGATTAGTATGGAAATGATGAATTCAATAAATTGTAGCTATCATTCGTATATTACAAAATAATCTAGAGAGTTATACATGGATTTCCAACAAGGGGAAACTAAGTAGGATATTATTAATGACATGTGTATCTTTCCTCCTTTGCCAATTTGCCAGTTTGACTGTTCAGAGCAAACCATTGTCTCTGTACTTGTTGCTTTTGTTCCGCTACCAAACTTTGTGAACCTGACAGATGAATTGTTCAAACAATGAAGAGCTTATGTAAAGTATAATAGATAACTACTACCCGCCTCGGTGGCGTAGTTGGCTAACGCACTAATTTCGTGTTGAGCTCGACTTCCGAGGACGGAGAGATTGAGGTTTGAATTTCGGACGGGTAAACTGGGGGGGCAGGGGGCTGGTTTGTCCTTAATGGTTTTCCACGCTCCCTCCACGCAAATGTGGGGTCACTTCCTCTAAATTCAACCTTCTCAATTCCTAATCGATTAGCATAATTAATACTTAAGCGTATAACCCAAACGGGTAGTAAGACCCGGTGTTAATAATAATAATAATTTTACAAATCCTATATTCGGATAAAGAATGTTTAAAATTCTGTTTTAAAAAAGTACCTAGTCTTACCATCTGTTCAGGTTATACGTATATGTAATAATTAAGCTTATGGATGGAGAAGGTTGTCTTTTCAGGAAATATACCCAACATTTGCATTGAAAGAGAGTGGAAAATATTCTAGGAAAAAAACCATTTACAGTACACCAAACTTATATTATAACCTCGATTTCCCCGTCGTCAGTAGACCATTCTGCTTAGAGAGTGACGCCTTAGTCCATGTGGTCAGCTAAGCGTGTTAAAACGTATACAAATGTGTGTCATTCCAATTTTTAATTTAGGTAGCCTATTAAGGTAGGACAAGACATTTAAGAGCGCTTCGGTGGCCGCATGGTCTAATGCGTCACTCCCGCAATAAGACTTTCGATGATAGGGCTAGCAGGGTTAGATTCCCGGTCTTGTGTACTTAGAATATACGTTCGGGTTGTACGCACTTACGCTGATGTGTAATGGTAGGGTGATTGTGAGATGAAATGGAGGACCTACAGTTTAACGTGGGATCACGAACCACGGTGGAGGCCTGGGCATTCCACACATTCACAAGATGTCTTGTCAGAGGCGAAGGAAGTTTTTGGTATTCATATAAATCTGTGCCGGGACCGAGGATTGAACCCCGGACCTGACACCTTACCCCTAGACCACCAGGTCACCGGTGGTGCTAAATAATATCTGATCTAGGAGTTATATTTACTTTACAACCTGTGGCCTGGGTCAGTTTTGTATCCAAGCCATATATTTTGAACTCCCGGCTTTCTATTTTAAGACTAGGACAGGCACAGCATCCAGTCCCCGGCCGTTAATTTATCAATGTGAAAGGGTAAACCAACATTTCACCAAAGTTCACTATAGTTAAATTGTTTAAATTAATATAGTTAGACGCGTATAACCCAAACGGGTAGTAAGACGTGGTGCTAATAATAATAATAATAATAATAATAATAATAATAATAATAATAATATAGCTAGACTACTTGTAGTAAGGTAGATTATATAATTTGTTGTTTGTTAATGCTTCTACATAAAGCATACTTTATAAATACAAGACATACACAGGGCTATATCGGAACACGACCAACAAACTTTCTTAAAATATTAATGTTAATCTAATCAAACAAACTCACTCCTTCCAACGGAAATTTGTAAAACCCGCGTTACTGAACGAACAGATATACAATATATAAAATATTTTATTCATGCACCACCCAGGCTCACAACCCTTGATCTGTAGTCCTACCTCTTTAATCCTTCCATTTTGAACATGTCTATATTTATCTCAACAGAGAGAGAGAGAGAGGGAGACTTGCGAAGGGTGAACCAACATAGTCCCATATTTCCATTAAGCTCGCACGTGAATGAGAGGCAAGAGCTAAAAGAGAAAATTGAAAACTGACACATTTTAGTAAAAAAAACAAAAAAAAAACTCCTCTCTCTTCCCCGCTAGCCAAGAAGTTCCTCTTCTTTTCCATCTCATACCTTTGTCGACGGGTTCATTCAGAAAAGACGATCTGGGAAACCTTATCGAGTGAAGAACAACGAGAGGAGAGGACACATTGCTTAAGGGGAATGGTGCGCGCTATGAGATATAGTCATGGGCCGAATTGAGATCAAAATGAGCAAATATAAAAATGACACCCTACCAGAACCTCTTCCCCTTCTAATACACTTAATTATATCCGCTTTAGCTCTCAACAATTCGCTTGAGAGCATCTAAAATGGGTAAGTATATAAACGCCACTTTAGTGTTGGCAAGTAGAACCGCATAGCTAGCGCTCGCGGCGTTGGTGGCGCGAACTAAAAGATTCGAAGCGGGACGTTACACTTGGAACACAACGCCATTTTATATTGCGGAAAGTTAACAAATTAATTCTTATATCAAATTCAATCAAATGTAACTAGATCCATTACTTTATTAATAAACCACGCTGTAAAATACAGAAAATCTAGCTAAACTGTTTCTTTAAAATAAACTACAAATTTCTAACAAAACAGTAATGGTGAATTTTACATTTACATTACACTATGGCCTTGGCGTCCACGCATGCGCATTCCTCTGTGACGTCATCGCAAGTTGCTGCTCCTAGTGACAGTGCCCCTAACTAATTTAAAGGATCAGCTGGTCCCAAAAGAGTGCCCACCCCAGGGTTAAGACCTATGTTACTCGTCCGCTCAACAAACTGCGTGATAAAAAAAATTACTTGAGTCCTTTTAACACACTGAGAATAAAAAAAAATATCTTCGTGAGGCAGAAAACACCGGTCTGAAATTGTGGTCGGATCTTTCATACAAGGATAACACAGTCAACATTCACCCTTGACATTACAGCTTGTGTTTGTAAAAACAAAACCAACATTTTGGGAGGTAAGGGCTTAAATTCCAGCTTGAGACACTTGACGTGTGTTTTTCACTTGTTTTGAAATCTATTAACATAAAAAGTCATAATATAACTTATACTAATGAGCCGTACTTTACTCGACCCAACAAATGAATTCATAAATGAAAATAGAGCAACTAATTTATTACAAGTTTCTACGACATAAAATATATGCAATAGTGAAAACTCCAACTGGGTGTGGTTTTTAAGATTTGAATCACCCTTATTATAGTTTTATTTCTCATATTCACGCTAAAAGGGATACATTTCTTCTCTCAACTATCTTCCTCGTTCTTTAATTCTTAGATTACTCCGTTAATAGCTACTAAACTAAAGGTGATACTTTTAGAGGTTGCTGACAAAATGGATGAATACATCTCTTAGAACGTGTTTATGGTTATTTTTGTTATTTTAAGGGAGGATTGTTACAAATAACTCAATTACTGATACCTATTTCTTTTTAAGTAAGATTACATTACCACACCTACACATTGAAACCCTAAAGGTCCGCTGAAGGTTAAGATTGTTTTGGAAGCGACTGTACCTTTATCACTGACGTCTATCACATTCCCGGCCCAGATGGTGCTTCAAACGGAAGTAATTAGTAAGAGATAAGGACCCCGGTTAATTAGCCGGTCATATGATGTTAATATTAACTGTCGTAACGCACAGGCCCGCCACTTGTTATCGCCGGCCTGGTTGAAACTAGCCGTAGTAAGACACATCGTAAATATTTGCCGACATTATATCAATTAACGGCGATGCATACTGTCAAGGCGTATTCACATTATTATTACTTATGGCGAGATACGTTGCACGTAACGCATAGTCATTTCAAACAGAGGAGGAGTAGTTATTAGATGTGTGTTGGCCATTACGAGGGCTTTTTTTTACAATTATTTGCTCACAAACGTACAAGGAGTATATTGCAAAAACAAACAAAAACTGCACTAACTTTGTCATGGCATAAAATGATCTACAATTAAAATAATTATGTTTTCTTGTCTCATTAACATGTATAACGGGGAAAAGTACACGTATGTTAAATGATTTTAATTTTTATAAGGCTCATACGTTTAAAATATACACTTATCACCTTTGTCTTACCACCTGTTCATATTATACGAATACTCTTATGGGTGTGGGAAGAGGAAGGAAATATTTTAGGTAATCTACCCGTATTTTCATGGAAGGAGAGCTAGAAAACCATTTTAGAAAAAAAAACTCTAAGTAGATACAAACGGTATTTAAACCCCAATCTCCCCGTCATCAGCAAGCCAGTCTAACACAAAAGTGACGCCTTAGACCATTCGGCCACTGAAGTGGGTAATAAAGACATATCGATGTGTTTGTATGCGCCAAATGTATTTAAATTATGTGAATAAACCATAAAGTGAGTATGTAGTTATTTATGTATAAATTACATATAAACCAATTATATTTGCATTATTTATATATATGTATGTATGATTATATATATATATTATACATTTTAGATAATATATTAGGATGTATTTGAAACGTAAGAACACGGTGTTCCGAATTCGAGTTTATGTTCAGAATATATTTGATTTTAAATATTATGAAGTGTATCTTGGTTTTGTATTTTACTGTTTTAAAATATGTCAAAGTTAATCGATGTTTAAGAGATGTCCACATTTTATGTATTTTAATATTCATGTTCTCGATTATACAATGCCGTTTATGCACAAAAGTATTAAAGTTTAAATAATATTCTTAGATTTTTTGGAGCGTTTTTTATGTACGTTTTCATACCCATTTTAAACTATTAATTTTTATTCTGCTTCGTTTATTAGTTTTAATTTTAGTTTGTTTAGATAAACAATATCTGCGTTTTTTTACTACGTAAAAGAACTCTGATTTTAATGTATCTGCTTTAATACTCAACAAGCATGGAGAAAAAATCGAAATATTCTTTAATAAATAATAAAAATCTGTATAGATATTTAGACACTACAACAGCGTACAGCATAGGTTGATAGATTTTACGTATAAAATAATTTTTTCAAAATCTAGGGTAGATAAAAAGTATATGTCGAAACTTTGAGATAATTATTTTTAGTAAAACAAATTTTTATAAGCTTTGTTCAAATAAAACGTTAAAATACATAACGAAATATTTAATAAATGAAAATTGAACACATTACATTTTTTAAATTAAGAATAAATATAGTTTTAGATAATAAAAGCTATTATTGAGTTAAAATAATTTGATGTGGGATTAAAAATTAGAGCTAACCATTTAAAAATTCCGCTTGCTACGTTTTCTAAAATAAATTAAATGCTTTCATAGTAAATTATAAACCTCACAACCACACTCAATCTCATATCTGAGGGAATTGCAGGTCTTATGCAGAAAATCTGTATCTCCGTTCTTTCTCAAATAACTGTTGTCAAATCTCCTCGCCGTCAGTTATGTCTGAAGATGGTGGGCTGGGGTAAGAAGGAGCTAATGGCAACCGTGGCTAACCAGCATTGCCAAATATCCTCGCTCACAGTTAATGTCTGTCTCTTTCTTCGATCCACTCGGCCAAAACCAACCCTTACCTGATGCAACTTGAGGCCTGGTCCATCAGAAAAGCCAAAATAATTTTTGATAACATTTAAATTTGTTAGTATATTCAGTTTCCTAAAGTTAATTTTAGTTGGTTAAATCTACCACAATGCTTCAATACGAGTGATGCATTAATATACGACCAAATATACCACAATGCTTCAATACGAGTGATGCATTAATATACGAACAAATATACCACAATGCTTCAATACGAGCGATGCATTAATATACGACCAAATCTACCACAATGCTTCAATACGAGTGCTGCATTAATATACGAACAAATCTACCACAATGCTTCAATACGAGTGATGCATTAATATACGAACAAATATACCACAATGCTTCAATACGAGTGATGCATTAATATACGACCAAATCTACCACAATGCTTCAATACGAGTGATGCACTAATATACGAACAAATATACCACAATGCTTCAATACGAGTGATGCACTAATATACGAACAAATATATCACAATGCTTCAATACGAGTGATGCATTAATATACGACCAAATCTACCACAAAGCTTCAATACGAGTGCTGCATTAATATACAAACAAATATACCACAATGCTTCAATACGAGTGATGCATTAATATACGACCAAATCTACCACAATGCTTCAATACGCGTGATGCATTAATATACGACCAAATCCACCCCAATGCTTCAATAGGAGTGATGCATTAATAAACGACCAAATCTACCACAATGCTTCAATACGAGTGATGCATTAATATACGACCAAATCTACCACAATGCTTCAATACGAGTGATGCGTTAATATACGATCAAATCTACCACAATGCTTCAATACAAGTGATGCATTAATATACGACCAAATCTACCACAATGCTTCAATACGAGTGATGCACTAATATACGACCAAATCTACCCCAATGCTTCAATAGGAGTGATGCATTAATATACGAACAAATCTACCACAATTCTTCAATACGAGTGATGCATTAATAAACGACCAAATCTACCACAATGCTTCAATACGAGTGATGCGTTAATATACGATCAAATCTACCACAATGCTTCAATACGAGTGATGCATTAATATAGGACCAAATCTACCACAATGCTTCAATACGAGTGATGCATTAATATAGACCAAATCTACCACAATGCTTCAATACGAGGGATGCATTAATATACGACCAAATCTACCACAATGCTTCAATACGAGTGATTCACTAATATACGACCAAATCTACCACAATGCTTCAATACGCGTGATGCATTAATATACGACCAAATCTACCCCAATGCTTCAATAGGAGTGATGCATTAATAAACGACCAAATCTACCACAATGCTTCAATACGAGTGATGCATTAATATACGACCAAATCTACCACAATGCTTCAATACGAGTGATGCGTTAATATACGACCAAATCTACCACAATGCTTCAATACGAGTGATGCATTAGTATACGACCATGCTGTAGCTCTGCAGTCACATAGTACAGGGCGGAAGAATAGATTGTATGTGACAACGAAATGAAAAAAAAAATGTGTTGAATTCTAGATCTTCTCTCTTTCTTTAAGTAGATTCTAGATCAATTTGTTTATCAAATTTTTTTTTCTAGATATAGATTGTTTAAGTGGTATAGAATTGAACAGTAGTTAAGGCTTATGTTGTTACTATTATATAAAAATTATTGAACAAGAAAAATTAGAATCGGCTTTTACATGGATTATGTTTCATATAAATGGTTTGATTTTTTTAAATAAATCAGTTAATACTATTGTAGCAACGACTAAATATCGAAGCATAATAAAAGTGATAAATGTCTGTGTGTTCGTGAAATTTTAACAATTTGTATGATATATTCAAGAAATTGTCACAACCTTGATCAATGTTGGGATGTTTGCATTGACGTACATAACTTTATTGAACGTACGTGACTGAAAGCACTGACATATCGAATATGTTGTAACGAATTAGAAATATTAAAAAGGAATGCTGACTACTCATAACAATGTTGCTCTAGTTGGGGAGTAAAGGTGCCAGATCGGACTATAAAAGTGTTTATTTTGTTGACATCAGGGCTGACAAATTATCATCAATCTCGGAGGCAGGGCTATAACAGACTTGATCCTCGGGTCATCAATAGCCCTTGTGATTTGAGGGTAAACGTTGAGCCCAGGGTCCTGAGTTCAAGTTATGTAAGGGGTCGCGAGCCATGTCAGTCATTCTATTTAGTCTAAGTCTCTTAGTACTTCTATTAAACCAAACTTCGTGACCCTACGTATTTTTTTTTCAAACCCACACAATTACCTTGCCAGTGACATAACCCTTCCCGCAAGCTATCCTGACAGATCCCACCCACTGGAGGGCGCTGGGAGTGACGACATAATTAAGTTAAATCCCACCTTAAATTCCACTGACTTCAATCCCGACTTAACTCGAAAAAAGAGTAATTTCACGGACGCAGATAGAAACACTGATTTGGCATCCATCTAATCTTGTCTGGTTTATCATTAATGCTAACGTCGCCAAAAAAAATTCAAGTTGAGGGTGCTGAAGTGTTATTTTTTTTATGATTTACACCTTTCTTCAAATCTACCTTCCTCATCCTTACCACATAAGTACTAATATCCAACTATCCAAGAAGGATAGTAGGACGCGGAGCACGGAATTAATTTTATCCAATCTCTAGATATCAAGATTCAACATATTTTATTTAAATTTTGAGCTTGAGACACTTAAATTTAAGACAGCCAATAACAACTCTTAATGGCAGCATTGTTTAAGGCGTCACTATTGAAAGACTAGATTGTCTATGAAAGGAATATCAGGGCTCGAATCTTAGTCGGGTGTACTGAGAGTTGTTTTTATCCTAAATATTTTTCAACTTTACCTTCGCGTAAATTTGGGTGCAGTTCCTCTAAATATAACCTCTTAAACTCCTAACACATTAGTGCGATTAGTACTAGGGCGTATAACTTGAGGGTAGTAAGACGTGATGCTTAAAATAATTTCATTAAACTCAGGGCTAAAAAACAAATCATTTGAATAAATATCTTAATTTTCTACTAACATAAGTTTTTGGTGTGTTTTTTTAGGTAAATTATAAGGTAGAAATATTTTTTGGACTTACCAAAGTTGTAAAGTGTTCTAATTTAAGCTTAAGTACGAGTAACTTATGTTCTTTAGTCTCGTAGTTAGTAGCTCGGAGGGAAGTATTTTTCTCCTTTAAAGGGAATATGTTACCTGATTAGATAAAATTTATGAAAGTGTCTGTGATAATAATACCTTAGTTGTGTGCCGCAGGGGTCGCATGTGAGAGTTCACCGTCTATTTAAGCGCTTCGTTCTCTCTCTCTCTCTCTATCCAACTTCACAAGCTAGCGAGATTTAGGGTTGGTGGAGTCAAGGTTTCTGGGGTCCCGTTGATAACCTCGTGACAGATAAACTTTAACCATGTTTTATAGTATTCTAGACAAAAAAAAAAAACCCTTTCTTGGCGGTTCATTTGATTTTTTTTTTTTTTCATTTTAGTTTCTAACTTCTAAATCAAAACTGTTGGTTCTGGTTCTTTATAGAAAAATAAAATGGCTGATACTTTTTTACCGATCCTCACTAATGGGTACGCGTTGAAAGATTTCAGGACACGGAGAAGGGCATCTTGTTTTGTTTTGGTAACGGGAAGGTCGAGGTTCGAGTTCTGGCGGAGTGCACAAGTTCTTTATATGCATTCTCTCCCAACCCCTAACCTCCCCCCCTCCCTCCCCCTAATACCTCAACAAAGAAGCCCTAACTTATATATTATGTATTGACTAGTTAAAGAACACGTTAAAACCAAATTAAATGGTATTTAATGTTAAGTATGATATCTATTTTATTTATTTGAAGTATTTAACGTACACTTTCTGAACCTACTGAATAGATCAGCACATGATACTTTCTTTGAGCAAGAGCGAAAGGGCCTACCAATTTAGCCGGGAAAGGTATTTTCACATATCGTCCAGGGTTCCTTTACACGTCACAAAACGACACAGGACCAACAGCTTTAATTTCCCTCCGAAGAAAGTTGTGCTACGGATTTTTATCGATAAAGAAAAAAAAAGGTCGAATCCGGCTGGGTTTGAACCCACAACCATCGGTCCCTGATGCGAGAACTTTACCCCAAGACAACCGAGGTCGACAAATATGTTATCATGATAATATAAGGACTTCGTGAATTAAATAGTTTGTGGATCTCATTACCTATCACACGAAGGCTTAGTTTAAATCATAGAACGCCAGGCGTGGGCGGCCAGACAAGTCTGCTGGCAGTTGGGCACCTGAGGCACCGAAGGAGAAATCAGGGCATCTGCCCCTCTAAAGGCTGTAGTATTTATTTTAAAGAAACCACAAATTATGTGGTTAAATATAGAGCTATGAATCACTGAAGATGTGTTAAATTCATAGGATCAATTTGAAGGCCAGACTCATGACTTAATACTCTAACTCTCACTGTGAACCTTAAAAGAAACTTGAAATAGGTTCATAAATAATATATTCTATGAACTAATGCCTACCTTGCAAACCCTTACTCGCCATCTTTCCATCTCACATCCTCCTGAAAAGTAGGCCTACATCGGATGTTAAATTACACGTTCCCTTCCAATTACTAGGCACATTGAAACTTTGTATGCTACTTAGATTGGATAGTTAATGATTGTATTGTCATTTTATTCCTATTACCTTAGAATATTTTCTTATAAAACAAAATCTTCAACAAATAAGAGTAAGAATATTTACAACGTGCTTACTCGGTTGGTTGCTGTCCATGTTAATGAGCGAGCTAAAAGCTAATGTTTTAGAATGGCTGAAAGATGTATAGTAATTGGTGAGCGTGGGGGTTTCTAAGCCCACTTTTAGGGTAAATTCTCTATAGCTCTGTGCTACGAATATGTCAGTACTCAAGAGTTTCATCACAGAAATGTCTGTTTAATTTGTCTACACCGAATAAACATCAAAGTTTATCTCTGATGTGTGAATGGAAAAGAGATATAGACAAAATATTAAACTTCATCTTCCCTAATCAAGTTGTGTCCTGATACAAGTTTGTGGTTTGGGATGAGCTTCATTTTACCGACATGAGAAAATACTTGTAAAATGTGTTTTCAAATTTCCATAATTTTCAAAAATAACGTATAGAAACGTACTCCAATGGCCGCGTGGTCCAACGCGCTACTCTCGAAGTAGGCTAGAATGCCGATGATGGGGAGATCAAGGTTCGAATCTCGGTCGGGTGTACTGAGGATGGTTATTCCTCTTTCTTTCTTTCTTTCTTTCGGGTAAACATCCTATAAATATAAGATTTCTAATCTCTAAAACAATTAGCGTAATTAGTAAACAGGGGTATAATCCAAACGATTAGTAATACGCAGTGATATTAATCATAATAATATCTTTCCGTGAACTACATTTTGAATTAACGTATCGTAGAATTAAATATTGCGTTGGAGATAAGAATCTGTGATGCAATTTCTTGTTTACTGAGATGGGCCCATTAACTCACTGATTATGTAGGACCTTTGAATTAGATAAAGGGGGAGATAGGATGTTGTAAGAAGAATCTTCTTTAGACATATATATATATATTATAAACTATACACTCGCTTAGCTTGTTGGGGGCTCTACCCCCAAACCCACGGTGAGCTTTTTTAGCAAGTTTATCTAAATTAATGTAATTCCAGAGCCGTTTTTTGATAGGTCTTACCGTTTATCCACAAGATACCTCCAAAGAAAGGTCCGCACCAACTTTAAAGTTGCTCCAATATTTTGAATTTTTTTCCGGGGGATAAAAATTAAAATATTTAACTTTTTGTAATTTCTCCGTCGGTTACAAGCTAGAAACTATAAGTTTGCCATATTTCAAGTTTCTATCTCATATGGAAGTGGGTTAACATTAATGTCAATGAGTGAGTCAGCCGTGTGGCTTTATAGTAGTATATAATAATAATAATAATAATAATAATAATAATAATAATAATAATAATAACATAATTCAAAGCTCTATGCGCTAAGTAAAAGTAGGTGTATATATATATATATATATGTGTGATGTTATAATAAATATTGTTTATGAGTGTGTGTATTACAGTACGAGTTACGACTAGTGGCCTCTGTCGACATGAAAGAGAACCATACTATGGTGGTGGTCCACGTGAAGGACGTAAACGACAACCCTCCATTGTTCGAGAGGCCCACCTACCGCACCCAGATCACAGAGGAGGACGACAGAAACCTTCCTAAGCGTGTACTACAGGTCAGTTTCCTAAGAAACCATCCATTGTTATAGAAGTCCACATAACAACCTTTAAATATAGTTTTATAATATAAGCTATTGGACCTTTACTTGAAGATTGGAAGGGTGTCAAGCCAAACTATATTTTGAAATTACATGAGCTTCCCAGGCTTTCCCCGAGTCAATTTCTAACTTTTCCAGTCACTATGAGTTACAATTATAAATTAATTATGATCAGAGCGTGATGTAATCATATTTTTAGACACACACACACATTCTGAAATGTTGCCACTCTATTACGGGGTTAAAGTATTTCAGCCTAAGGCAGTGAGTTACTGGGTTTTGCGATCTTAGTTAAGATTTCAGTGAGATTATTTTGTGATATTAAAACGTCGCCTTACATCAATAGTTCAAAATTATGGTGAGAGATTTTTTTCTTTCAGTTTATTTTTTCTATAATGCAATCGAACTCAAGCGCATGAGTATAACCAAAACTCAACTTTGTCTAAATACAAGCGTAGAGGTGAAAAAGAAAACTTGAAAAATCACATGTTGGCTTTGAGAATTGAGATTAGCATGTTCAACAGGGACAGCTGAGTTAAAAGGAATATTATTTAGCACCGCGTCTTACTATCCGTTCGGGTTGTACGCTTAAGTACTAATTACGCTAATGGGCTAAGAATTGGGAAGGTTGAATTTAGAGGAATCAAACCAGCATTTGCGTTGAGGGAGAGTGGAAAACCATTTAGGTAACCCCCCCCCCCNTTGACTATTGTAAACAAAAGGTGTTTTTAATAAATATATGGTGACCTGGCGGTCTAGGGGGTAAGGTGTAGGACTTCTATTCTGGGGGTCCGGGGTTCAATCCTCGGTCCCGGCACAGATTTATCTGATTACCAAACCCTTCCTTCACCTCTGACAAGACGTGTATTAATCACAAATTGTGAATGTGTGGAATGCCAGGCCCCCACCGTGGTCCAGATCTTACGTTAAACTGTGGGTCCTCCATTTCATCTCACAATCACACTAACATTACACATTAGCGTAAGTGCGTATAACCCGAACGGGTAGTAAGACGTGGTGCTAATAATAATAATAATTTAGTAAATATGTGATAATTCCAGAGATCTGACCACATTCCCTGACATGCTCCTGTTGGCCAGGTCACGGGATACCCTCATTAGGTGTACCTTATTTTAAACAACAGTGACTGTTACTTGTTTTAAGTTGTGTCCTTGTGGTAAAATATAATTAATTTGGGTGTAAGGCTGTAGAAAATAACAGTTTTTTGTACACCTGATATAATTTATCTTCAATTTCTACCCCCGAAGTTCTTGATGCGTAATGTATGTTATACATATTCTAAAAACTCCATCTAAAACCAAATTAATTTATTAAATAATAAGATTTAAATTAAATACATGTATTAAATTTTTCTTGCCTTATAATATATCTTCGCGTACCCCTGGTGACACACGTGTAGACTGATCGGGTAGTAAGACGCATATATATCATATTATATATATCGACTTTCTAATATCATATTAAAAGGGTAGATAGTTGTGTCATATCCACGCATACATACAGAATTGTGTTTCAATTGATTAATCAAACTATAAAGGTTTTTTTTAAATACTGTGGAAGCTATTAGTCCCAAATATATTTTAAAAGTTCCGTTAAACAATTAATTCAATTTGTATGAATTAGATAGATATTGTTTATAATAATGTTTTTTTTTAAACTATTCCAATAGATAAATTATTATAATAGTGAAGATTTCTGATCTGCTCACTATTATGGATATTTTTTTCATGTGCCACCGAACTTTAAAAAAAAAGAACTGTTGGTAAAATCTGGCCCAATTGGGTCATCTCTACCATAATCGGTTACGTTTTTTTAGCAGACATCCCAAAGCGATCCCATTTACGCCATCTTGGCCCAAATCGGTCCCAATTGCGCCATCTCGACCAAAATCGGTTCCATTTTTTTTAGTGGACATCCCAAATTGGTCCCTCTGCTTTTAGCGGACATCCCAAATCGGTCCCTCTGCTTTTAGCGGACATCCCAAATCGGTCCCTCTGCTTTTAGCGGACATCCTAAATCGATCCCAATTGCGCCATCTCGACCCAAATCGGTTCTGCTTTTTTAGCGGACATCCCAAATCGGTCCCAATTGCACCATATCAACCCTAATCGGCCTTTTTTTTTTAGCGGACATCCCAAATAGGTCCCGTAGAGGAGCACAAATCTGTTCCAAAATAAATCGAGGACGTCTGTCAATTTTGACTTCACATTTAGACGAATGTGTCACATTGTATGTCATTGAGAAGGGAAATATAAGTTGAATAGAATAAAACAATACCATTCAGTTTTTAAGTGAAAGAATTCCACGCGATTCGTTGTTCTTATGTTTGATATAAAACACTCAGCTCAGAAAGAAGGTGGAAATGTCTAAACCTAAATTATTTCTTATTTTAAGCAATATTTGATTGTACAATATACATTTTCCAGGTGACAGCAAATGACGCTGACAAGGACCGTCCCTTGGATATCGTGTACTTCCTGACGGGTCAGGGGATCGACTCCGACAATCCTGAAAACAGCAAGTTCGACATAAACCGTACGTCTGGAGAAATCTTCGTGCTCAAGGTTATTTACGACAGGTCTTTAATAATTATTATATAATAGGTAGTCTAAAACCATAGCTCAGTCGGTATAGTGTTTGTATTATTGCATTAAGGGTCCCGGGTTTGATTCCTTGCATGACCGACCAAAATATAATTGCTGGAATTTGGGGTTTCCCTTTCACAATGATGAATTAATGGCCGTGGGCTGGATGTTGGGTTTGTTCTAGATTTAATTATTTAGTTTACAAGATTGTGTTGATATAATCAGACGTTTCAGAAATGAAACCTTAAACACCTTAAGTAATATAATAATATATAATATTTATTTTTCAAAATTTGCTAAAACGATTTTGATTAAATTTATATCTGGACACTGTTTATCACTATAAATAAGTTGGCAATCCTAATTTTGTCATGAATATTACTTTAAGGGTAGTTTTCATTAGGGAAATTTTCCAATTTTGTTCATTTCTCAACATTTAATTGAGATACAAAATAATTTATCAGTGTAAAGCTGTAGTACTATTAATTATATAGATCTTTTATTCGAAATATATTTAAAAAAAATCAACAATGTTCGAATTATAAGCAAATATATAAAGTAAATACTTTTTAATTCAGGTCTTTGAAAATTAATCTGATTCTTATGCTCTTTGATGGGCAAAGATGTTTATCTTTACTCAACAATAGCAGTGTAACAGTCAGGCATTCTAATACCCTATGCAACTGTCCGGGCTTGTAACGGGGTAGGTGTAGGAGGTAGGTGTGGAAGGACTGAGGCTTTAGTAGAACTTGTAAATGAGGGGTTTATTTTACACTAGACCCTTCCCCCCGGTATTTTCAAAATAAAATATAGCCTATGTTACTCGCTGATAATGTAGCTTTATATTGGCGAAATAATTTTTAAAATATGTCCAGTAATTTTTGAGTCTATCCATTAAAAACAAAAAAATCAAATCTTTCCTCTTTATAATATTAGTGTAGAAAAGCTACATGCGATGTTTAAAATACAGAGTTCAATGAACAGGGGGTTGACGATCCGCGTCGTCGAGTTGACTTTTTATTCCGTTAGTCTGCCATAACTGGGTACTGCCCCAACCGCGTACCCGTTCAACCAGTAGTCGTTCCTCAACAGCGGTTCACACATAAGTCCATCTTGTAATCCGATAAGGAAATACAAGGCAATTGCTATCACAGAGACTCGAACCCGCCAGTCTAACATAGAGTCATTGCTAGCCCGACCTACTGTACGTTACACATCGACCCGTCGCCCAAAGACAAGCCCCCCCTTCCCCCTTCACGACATGTATTTAATAAATCGTTTCACCCTTGTTCTTGAGACATGTGCCAACTAAGGGTTTAGCAATCGAACATTTAACGGCGCGGCTATGACACTCTCTCATGTTTAGAAATCCTCTCTTGAATACAACTTCAGTCGGCAGATTCTTTTAGACATAATTTATTTACTTTATTACTATATTGTAACACTTAGCTCTTACAGCAGTGCTCCTAGTTCCTAATGGCATGGAGTAACAGTGTCTATTATTTAATTTAGGATTTTTGGTGTAGTGTTTCTACAACAATGTGTGTACCTATTAATTTTTTCACAAATTTTACGAGTTTTTTTTTAGTAAATGTCAATTTTAAGATAAAAGCGAGGAAAAGTCTGCGTAGTGCACCCTACACTTTGTTTTTCCTGATATCTAGCGTCCCCTACAACCACACCATAAGTTAAGGTCAGGTTTTTTTTTTGCCGTTTTTATGTCAAAACTTTTTTTTTACAAATATTTATCAAATATTTCTCCAGTATAAACATAAAGTTTAGTTTTCTTCCCACGGTGATATAAAGTGTTGTTGAATATCTATCAAGGATGTCCTGTAATTTAATGACAGCTTTTTATCTTCATTAAAAAATAGTTTCTCGTCCAATGTCGCAATGTTCATGACAGACATTCAACAACTGTTGATATCACAAGGTGGAATTAGATTAAAATAAGTTTGTATTAAAGCGATTTTTTTTAATTCAGATCAAAAACAAATATTTTGCTATAAAAACTGCTAAAACACTGGACTTTTCTCTCGTTACCTTCATCCCCAACTTAATCTACCTCGGTCACATTGGCGCAAAAGGGATGTAATTATTTTATTAGTTACTAAAACTAATTGTGAGGCTTCAACGGACGGTTGTTCAGCTAATCTCCCATTTCCTGTATAGATTAATGTTGTGGCTAATTGTGTCGAGTATCCACTTGGGATTTGTACTGAAGACAGGTTAGCGGGGGGAGGGGGGACAGTCAGGGGAGAAGTCCTTGTGGGGTTTGTTCTTGTCTTACGCCGGATCCCTCGAACCGCCCGCCCACGACCGCTTGAAATGTGAGGGCGATCTATTCCGTCACGATACCTTGGAGAAAACTGCTCCGCGTCATTTATTCGGGTCAATCCCAGACGTAAAAGTTTGTCGTCAGACCAAAGATATTATATCACTGGTGAATCGCAAGCCCTTTTATTATAAATTATTGATACAGTTTAACGATAATTCAAGATTTTAGGCTCTATAGTACAGATTCGCTTTGCTCGTTGGGGGATACGCCCCCAAACATCCAGTGTGTTTTCTTTGCAAGTGGATGTAAAATAATGTAATCCCAGAACAGTTTTTTGATAGATCTTACCGTTTAGCCACAAAATACCTCCAAAGAAAGGTCCGCACCGACTTTAAAGTTGCTCCGATATTTTGAATTTTTTAAGGGGGTTAAAAATTAAAATTTCTAGTTTTTTTTAAATTGTCCGTCGATTACAGGCTAAAGGCTATAAGTTTTCCAAATTTCAAGTTTCTAGCCCATCTGGAAGTGGGTAAACATTAATGTCAGTGAGTGAGTCAGCCATGTGGCTTTATAGCAGTATAATATAGTAATACGAAACTAAGAAACCTATCAAAATCAAGTTTATTTTCAATTTTACAGCCAAAATATTAATGTCGTCAGATATTTCAAAGGTCTTTATTTAAAAATTCAACTTTGCCGTTCTCATATTTTAATAAAATTACAAATACTTAATATAAAAATAATAGCCATTCTAAAAAAAAAATTGTTTTAACTTGAAAAATCTTTGTTGGCTGCACCTTAATTTAAATTGTATGTATATATTTAATGTAAAAAATACCTTGATTATTTTTGTAAAAGGATGAATAGGTGAGTATGTTATTTAATGTGTATATATATATATATTTGCTATGGGTAAGTTTATTGGTACCTTTGTTCCGAATGTTCTTCACTTGAGAATCATAATAAATTTTTCTTTTGAATTTTTTTTTTAAATTTAGATTAAGACAAAAAAACAACTTAATAAATATATTTTTTAAATGTACATACATATATTATATTTAGAAGTCATTGATGATAATTATATCTGGCGAATAAAAAACCCCTTTTTATTTTTGTGATCAAGGAAATCTGTGAACACAGACGTCTAAGTAATACAATAATCAAGAACTTATGTGAGGGAAGGTCCTTATAATAAAATATGTGTTAATATAATTTCAAAATTATTTATTATGATAATTTAGAACGTTTTAACTAACTTGATAAAAACAAATATCACCGTGTTTCGATTTTTTTAAGGTACCTAATCGCTTTACTTGTATATAAAATAGTAGGTCTGAGGTCATTTTTAATCTTCTCTCTTTTTTTTTTACCACGGACAAACAAAAACAAATTTCATGCAGCTGTTTTGTCTAAGGTGAAAGAGTATCTGCACCTCGGGGAGGGTAACAATTTCAGCTGTCAGTACTTGCAATATGGCACCTACGAGAGAAACTCTAAGCTTATCACGTGCACCCGTGTAGTTCCACCAGATGAGGGAAGAGAGAGAGAGAGAGAAAGAACAACTAAAATACCTTATATTAAAAAACAAACTTTGGCCAGTGAAACTTAAAAGTTTCATTTTATTTAAAATGTGTTAAAGGTTATAAAGAAAATAGCAGTTTCCCTTCAAGTAGATATGAAACAAGAATTTCACATTAAATCCTCTCTTTGAAGGCGTTGGAGTTTAAGGGGGAGTAGAGGGGGTAATGATGGAGGCTTTGGGAATGTTTAGGGGGTGTTGGTTGCTTTTGTTCGAAAGTTTTGAGGGGTGAAACAGTGGTGGCGTCGCAAATACTCCAAGTTTGTTTACCATAAGAACGAGTTACGTTTTAGAAAATCGAAATGCTACGGTAAGGTCTTGTTAGCTTCCTCGTTAAAGTGGCTGAGAACAGGTTTAGGTAAATTTGGTTTGCTAAAGAGTGGTTCTGACGAAGCTATATACAGGTAGGATATGTTTAGACTATTATTTAAAATCTATCAACTTGGACTGGGTGTGTGAGACTTATAATTTACTAAGCTTATCTATGTTTTGTCATGAAATGCTGTTAAAAATTTGTAATTTTTTTTAGTACTATCAACAGCTATTCTGTTGCTGGGTATTAGGAGAGTATCTTATACTCAAAGGAACTTCACCCTCATTTTCAAGAAGAAGGAATGGGAAAATATTTTAAATAAATGACAGATGTAATCCAACTCCAAGTACACTTTGTAAGATTCGAACATATATCACTGGTTTAAAAGATCCATCAAAAAGTGTTTTAATATTTTGACTTTATAAAAATTATATATAATAAACCAATTATTTAGGGATTGGAATCTTTAGGAAAAATGCTATTTTAATATTATATATATTTCCCCTATACTTTAAAATATAATTCTGGGATTTGGGTTATAGCTCCATTGTATCAACGCACGTATTAACTCAGATGGAACTACGCAATTAATTTAATTACATTTTCCTCTCTGAAGGCACCAAACTAATTACATTAGCCCACACTCCTACAAATAAATCTGCCTTATATTTTATTCATCAAAGTAAAATTAAGAGCAAAAGTCTTGTTAATCTTTTTTTTTGTATTAGATACAGCGGCTCCTTCGTTTAATTAATTAATTACTAAATAACAAGTTATGAAAACATCCAAATACCATTAACAATATCAGAAAAAAATATCTTATTTAAGTTAAAAAAGTGAGTTTTCTACCAATATAAAATGATAAAACGAGAAACAAAACAAGTTAACATTTATTTATTTAGAATAAAAAGTTAAACAAAGTGAATTTAATAATGGAATTTAAATAATCCTAAGGTACCAGTTAATAGATAAATTTTATCCTAGTAAAATAGACAGGTTCTAAATCAATTATATCTGCTTTTAAACTATTGGGAGTATTTTTACAAGAATTAAACTATTTTAGGTACTATTCATTATTTATATATAGATTTATGATATGTTAAGATGACTTGATATGACTTTTTCAAATGAGTAAATTAAAATTAAGAACAACACTTTAAAAATGCATCTAAAGATAATAAATGAAATTAAACGAGTGATTGTTTTAAAGAAGGGCACTAAAATTAGGCACTACACGTGTGAGAAGTACATTTTAAACAACTATTTATTAAGTTTGTGAAGGTTTAAAGACGTGAATATAAAATAATTAGGGATTTATTG
The DNA here is from genome assembly GCA_901482245.1 of Timema douglasi. NCBI lineage: Eukaryota > Metazoa > Arthropoda > Insecta > Phasmatodea > Timematidae > Timema > Timema douglasi. The sequence continues at coordinate 90,443 of CABEEJ010001420.1, forward strand.
AAAGCGATTGTTTGGATGGATTTGATTTAAATGGGAAGGGCATATAATAATAATAATAATAATTATTATTATTATTAGCACCGCGTCTTACTACCCGTTCGGGTTATACGCACTTACGCTAATGTGTAATGGTAGGGTGATTGTGAGATGAAATGGAGGACCTACAGTTTAACGTGGGATCCGAACCACGGTGGAGGCATGACATTTCCCACATTCACAAGATGTCTTGTCAGAGGTGAAGGAAGGGTTTGGTAATCAGATAAATCTGTGCCGGGACCGAGGATTGAACCCCGGCCGCCATATAATAATTAAATATATTTAAATATAAATTAATCGTTTGATTTTAAATAGTTTAAAACGAATGGTATAGGTGCTATGGAAGAAAAGAGGTAACTTATTTTAAGTGTATTCCTTCTATCGTGGAGAGAAAATGTAGAAACCACACGTAGAAAGCAATCCTTAATATACCTGAACTGGATTCAAACCCATATATCACCCTCAACGACAATCATGTGAGACGAGTCTAACGCCTTAAAACCACTCGTCTACCGTGGCGAGTGAATTCTTAGCTAAAATCTCTGATCAAGCTGTGTTTTTTTTATGAGAATAGAACGTCGACTTTGTGGATGGTTTGTAGGAACTGATTTGTTTGAGTTTTAGTGTAGTGATAGTTTAGGGTTCGAGACAGTTAAACTACAATGACACTGCTCTAATAATCAAAAACTACCCATTTTCGTTTTAGCACATCAGTATGCATGTGTCTTCCCACGAAGCTACGCAAAATATTATTACCCTAAAAGTTGTTAAATTTTCGCTTTAGTAAGCGATTAAGTGTTGTGGAGTATGTAAGAAGCTTCATGATCAATATTAGGTGAAAACCTGAGCCGGTAGGAACAGACTATAGGCTTCTCCCTTTTTAAAATAAGACATCTGGATGATAACTGGTATGTGAAACCCTCAAGAGTTGGAGTTAGGCAATGTGCTGTTCTTTAATAGAATTATAGGTAACGCCTTGAAATTGTTACGTATGCAACATGCAATGTTAGAGTGCTATGCTTGTATTTTGGTGTCTAGTTTACGTATTCAGGGGCTGCTCAGTCTGGTACCTTTTTTTTAAATCCGTAATCTTATGAAAATACTAAGATTGTTTTTTTTATCTAAAGGAAATCGACTCGAGTAATAGAAATTTTAAAAATTATGTTATCATTATAAATGTTCTCACCTCTCATTATGAGTGCAACAACTATAAATATTGATACCTAGGATATATGAACAAATCCTATATCAAAACACACACACACACATATATATATATTTTTTTTTTAGAGGTAAAAGGGACCAATAAACCCGTTAGAAGCTTTCTTGCACACAAAAAAGTAACTAGTAATAATTGGCCCTTAAATGTTTGTGAATTCGACAGCCTTTGGACCGAGATCTGCCCAACGGTCGTCCTCAATGGAGGTTCACGGTGTTCGCCCAGGACGAGGGGGGACAGGGGCTGGTGGGGTACGCTGACGTGCAGGTCAACCTCAAGGACATCAACGACAACGCCCCCGTCTTCCCCCACGGGACGTACTTCGGGAACGTCACGGAAAATGGAACGGCGGGTTCGTGGGGGTTCTTCTAAAAAAAAACTAATGTGAAATTGTTATTTTCTTAAATTATTATTTTATTAGAGTCGCTAAGACGTTAATACTAAACTATGGTATATTATCCTTTATGTTCCAACAGTGTAAAGTGTTTAAATATCGACTAAGAACATAACGTGGTAATATTTGAGAGAGATTAATAAAAAAATTACTATACTCTAATCCAGAGATATCGGATGATAGCACCCTGGATGCGTTTCAATATAGGTGAATATAATCAACTTAAAAAAGCACTTATAAGGGTATCGAACCTCGGAGTCTAGAACAAATGGAGGAGCGTATTTGGCAGGTTTTGACCAACACACCGCTACACTATCTGATGAAAGCAGTCGCAGACATTCACAAAAGATTATAGAGATTTGTGGAATCTGCTAGAAGCTATATTTGATGTTGATCGAATTTTTATATAGTAGACAATTTTCGCATATTAAACTCCTAAAACAAACTTGCTTCACAAAAATGTATCGATAAATAGAAAGGTTATTAGCAATTTAAATTAGGGAGTTAATTTACAACCATTCTTTAAATAGAAAACACCACTATTTACTATCAACTGGAACCTCTGCTCTTCTTATTCCTTCTAATTAGTGTCTCTAGACTAGAGTTAAACACTAGCCCATTTAAACTCTAAAGAATGGTAATAAAAATCTCCCTGCTTCCCAAAAACCAACTGGAGGCCTGGAATTCCCCATATTCACAAGTTGTGATTAATACACGTCTTGTCAGAGGTGAAGGAAGGGTTTAGCAATCAGATAAATCTGTGCCGGGACCGAGGATTAGAACCCCGGACACCCAGCACAGAAGTCCAACCCCTTACCCATAGACCACCAGGTCACCTATCATCTGTATATTAACGTATGTCGTGACTTGCAGGCACTGTCGTGATGGCTATAGCCGCTGTCGACTACGACGATCCAAACGAAGGGACCAACGCCAAGCTGATATACTCCATCGAGAAGAACGTTATCGAGGAAGAGACAGGGTTTCCAATCTTCGAGATAGAATCAGAGACGGGCGGCATCAGGACTGCCGTGTGTTGCTTGGACAGAGAGAGAACTCCGGACTACTCCATACAGGTGGTCGCCATAGATGGTGGAGGGTATGAAAGGTAAGATGTGACGTCATCAGGACTGCCGTGTGTTGCTTAGACAGAGAGAGAACTCCAGACTACTCCATACAGGTGGTCGCCATAGATGGTGGAGGGTTGAAAGGTAAGATGTGACGTCATCAGAACTGCCATGTGTTGCTTAGACAGAGAGAGAACTCCGGACTACTCCATACAGGTGGTCGCCATAGATGGTGGAGGGTTGAAAGGTAAGATGTGACGTCATCAGAACTGCCGTGTGTTGCTTAGACAGAGAGAGAACTCCGGACTACTCCATACAGGTGGTCACAGCATATGTTAAAATATTGAAAGACTATTCGACAAATAGTCAGTGTCATTTCTCTGTTAATATTACTTAAAAATGTTCTGTACTCTAGAAATGACCGAACAACAAATCACACATCCAATAAATTATTCATCAGTGTGAAAGAGGAAAGCTTAATTTAATTTATGATTATGTTCCTATCAGAAATAATATCCGGCAACCTTACCTTCGTAGATAATCTCACTAAGCTATTAAACTCTGTTATTAATCATTTATTAAGTAACTCAAGGGAATCTCATTATTAATATCATGAGACATATTTCATTCCAAAGAAAATTCCATTGGGAAAATACATTGTAATCTATAACAAACATTATATGACATCAGCCCGTGATCAAGCCATACAGACCCATTGGTCAACATCTGTTGGCGAATATAGTGCCAACTACTGCGGAAGGAGGAGGTCATGAGGTCAGAACAACGAGAAATCTCAATTTTCTATACCGACGCCGCTACATTTCCAATCAAGTATCTCCTCAGTTGTCCTCATGTCCCCTCAGGACCCCGTTCCAAACTCCTCACTTGGCAGAAAATCCGGACATGCCGGGGATCGAACCCAATACCTCTGGATCTGTAGACAGGAATTATTAGCATCAGGCCATTTGAGGCGGTCAAGCTTTTATAAAGGCTGGGACAGAAAGTATTGACTACTATTTTACTATTTTAAATATTGTACGCTTCAAATTAAACTTAAAATAACAACAAAACATTGAAAATTTTCTACATGATCTTGAATATTTAAAAAAATAAAATTATAGCCTTAAAATGGCCACTGCACTACATTGTCGTATGTGCTTCTAAAATCTTGAGATGACTTTATGTAATGCCTCTTGTTGAATTGTTCTTGGCATGTTAAAAGAGTAATGTTTGCGCGACTAACCCAAGAACAATTCAGGAACTTAAAGTAAGAATTATGGTCGAGGCTTAAGAAATTATTAAACAAGAGTCATGTCAAGTTTTGAGGAGCGCATACAACAGCATATAATGGAGGCCAACTTAAGAATATTGTTTTTAAAAATGGAATAATTCAAGGGTATGTAGAACATTGTAAATATTTTGTTATTTTAAGTTTAATTTGAAGAATTTATTAGTTAAAATTATGTATATATTATGTTATTAAATGTGTCAAATCCTTTCTGCTCCAGCCTGTATATAAATATTATACACTTATTTGTATCTTTATTAATCGTCAGTTTTCATTCTATTAACACAATCTAACGACGTCAATGTAGGCACAGGAACAGCGTCGATACGAGTTGTAGACATCAACGACATGCCCCCCAAGTTCACCAAGGAGGAGTGGCTGACAGAGGTCGACGAGACTGACGGAACTGCTCTTCCTGAGACTCCCATACTCACCGTCACCGTGCACGACGAGGACGAGACCAACAAGTTCCAGTACAAGGTACAGTGCAGGTCTGATCGTAAAATCATCAAAATTGGACTATCTTATCAACACTACCATTTTATTAACTAAAAGTGCGTGGATAGTTCTTTTTTTTTAAATCTTGTTTTATTTAATTGAAAGGGAATTTTCAAAAATAGAAAAATCAAATACACTTATTTGTTTACAATATTTTTGTTTTAAGTTTGTTTGTGCTTTCATTATCAAAAGGTAAATTTATAAATTGACAAAGAAAACAATATTAATTACTGTAGCAATATAGTCACAAGTTGTGATTAGGACACGTCTTGTGAAGGAAGGGTTCGGCAGCAATCAGATAAATCTGTGCCAGGACCGAGGATTGAACCCCGGACCCCCAGCACAGAAGTCTGACACCTTAACCCTAGACCACCAGGTCACCGTGAGGAATTATTGGTAACATGGTTAGCACAACAGACCGACTGGTCCTCTCCGTGTTTCAGGTGGTCGAAGACAGCGGGTTCGGCGCAGACAAGTTCGCCATGGTGAGGAACAACGATGGAACGGGATCTTTGAAGATAGTGAAACCCTTGGACTACGAGGATCCTCTCCAGAGTAGCGGGTTCAGGTTTAGGATACAAGTGAACGACAAGGGCGATGGTAGTGACAGTGACGGGTACCACGTGGCCTACTCTTGGGTGGTTGTCAAACTCAGGGACATTAACGATAACGAGCCTCAGTTTGAGAGGCCCAACGTGGAAGTGGCGGTGAACGAAGACGCTCAAGTGGGGGAAAGTCTGGAGACGTTCAGGGCAACGGATCCCGATCAAAAGGGGAAGAGTAAAGTGAAATATTCTATCGATAGGACTTCTGATCGTAAACGGCATTTTTATATCGACCAAAACGGGACAGTTTCTGTACAGAGGAGTTTAGACAGGGAAGAATGTTTGAAACATCAGGTAAGGGATATAAATGTTAGGCGTGAGCTGTATATTTTACTGCGGCATTGTAAGGTATTAATTAAATTAGTTACTTTCAATTCCTATATTATTCCAAACATAAAGACTACAACCAATGTTATTCTATATCTAGAGCATAAAAATTCTCCTAAATAGAATGTTAGTCCCAAAATTAATAAAATAATTATCTATATTTAAAATAAAAGATATTATCACTACTATTCAATCTTATTGTAACTAGGTAATGAGATATGCACGAGATATAATATGTATATATAGATATATAACAAATCATGCCGTTCCCTTGTTGGGTAGGCAAGAAACTATGCATATAGATTGAAAAAAACCTCCGTAAATAATCCATCCCCACTGGGTCATTAAACCTTAGATTTATTAGGTCAAACCTTTGTCAGCTCAAAACTTAACTATAAAAATATGTCTGTATATTATATTGAACACTCTCTAATCCGTAGAAGTGGCTGAGTGGTATAAAGCGTCAGACTCGCATTACACTTGAACGCTGCTAACAGGGAGTGTGGTGTTCTGGTTCCAGCTTTCATTCTCCGGCTAGATCAAAAGGATGTCTGGTTAGCTTATAGTGTTGTTAAAACTATCCATTACTCTTTTATCCTATACCCATACCCATTTTTCTTGCTCGTAGGTGCTGCTATCCGGTTTTCTTTTGTCTTTCATCCAAACCCCTTCCTCTTGGCTGTAGGTGCTGGCATCCGGTTATCTTTTGTCTTACATCCATACCCCTTTTTTTTGCCTGTAGGTGCTGCTATCCGGTTATCTTTTGTCTTACATCCATACCCCTTCCTCTTGGCTGTAGGTGCTGGCATCCGGTTATCTTTTGTCTTACATCCATACCCCTTTTTTTGCCTGTAGGTGCTGCTATCCGGTTATCTTTTGTCTTACATCCATACCCATTTTTCTTGCCCGTAGGTGCTGCTATCCGGTTATCTTTTGTCTTACATCCATACCCATTTTTCTTGCCCGTAGGTGCTGCTATCCGGTTCTCTTTTGTCTTTCATCCAAACCCCTTCCTCTTGGCTGTAGGTTCTGGCATCCAGTTATCTTTTGTTTTACATCCACACCCCTTTTTCTTGCCTGTATGTGCTGCTATCAGGTTCCCTTTTGTCTTACATCCATACCCCTTCCTCTTGGCTGTAGGTGCTGCTATCCGGTTATCTTTTGTATTACATCCATACCCCTTCCTCTTGGCTGTAGGTGCTGCTATCCGGTTCTCTTTTGTCTTACATCCACACCCCTTCCTCTTGGCTGTAGGTGCTGGTATTGGCCATCGATGACGGCGTCCCCTCCAAGACGGCTACCGCCTTATTGACTGTGATAGTTGAAGACGTCAACGACAACGCCCCCACCTTCCTTGAAGACTATTATCCGGTGCTGCCAGAACATGTCTCACCCAGAAAAGTGGTAGAGATACTCGCTTATGATGAGGATGACAGGACCAAAGGCAACGGACCTCCTTTCAGCTTCAAGATGGATCCTTCCGCCGAGGATGTCATCAGGGCATCCTTTAAGGTGGAAAATGAGCAAAGTAAGTTTGTAGCCAGGTGAAGTATCAGACACTGGCCGGGAGAAATGTTTCTAATGATTGCTTTGCCCCCGATCTGATTTTTTATTAAACGAAAAAAAAACTTGGGTCATTTAAAAAAAAAATCAGGTTTTGAGGTGCCCACGTTCAAGCACAGAGGTTACTAATTTAAAAATTTCTGACCTCTGCTTGCGGTAGATATAGCTCAATGCTAATTGCAAACACATGAACTCTTCATTTTAATAATAATAAGAATAAGATTGAGCCTATTTGATATGTAAAAGCTCTTACTCGTGTATTGATGGCATTAAAATATTATTATTAGATTGTATAGGTCCTTCGACACAATGAGATCATAAGGGCGGCATTAAACTAAGCTTAGGTCGAGCATACACGTGTTTTATTCAGCGTCCCCATCCTATCGGTGCCATGTTAGTAAATATACTTGTTCAAGTACATTAAAATACTCAGTATTTATGGTGAAAGCATTCCTAGGGTATACATATCTACCCTGATTTGGGTTGGAACAAGAGGACAAGCATATTTCTTTGCGGCAAACATTGATACATTTTTTTTATTATTATTATTTATATTATTTTGTAGGTATTGATAATATATTACTAAAGTGACAGTAGCGGCGGATAACTTGACTTGATGTATGACTATATTAAAATCGATTTAGTAACCAATTTCTGCTGTTCTTTCTACTAAAATCATACTTTATTTTCGTTAAGATGTTTTAACTATATTGATATTAATAATGGTTATGGGCTTTAAAGAGGTCCAACTAAAAGATTTAAGATTAGGAATGTGAGCTAAACATGGCTGTATCCCCCCTCATTTATATAATGTACGATGAAACCGGTGGATACTTGTTTTAAGGCATTAAAATAACAATATACTACAGTAGCCCCGTGACTTCTTTGGTGCTGACTGACAGTTCACAGCTCACTTCTGACAGTCAACATTTAGGTATATACAGTAGCCCCGTGGCTTCTTTGGTGCTGACTGACAGCTCGCAGCTCACTTCTGACAGTCAACATTTAGGTATATACAGTAGCCCCGTGGCTTCTTTGGTGCTGACTGACAGCTCACAGCTGACTTCATGACAGTCAACATTTAGGTATATACAGTAGCCCCGTGACTTCTTTGGTGCTGACTGACAGTTCACAGCTCACTTCTGACAGTCCACTTCTGACAGTCAACATGTAGGTATATACAGTAGCCCCGTCCCTTCTTTGGTGCTGACTGACAGTTCACAGATGACTTCTGACAGTCAACATTTAGGTATATACCCAAAGTTTTACTGTTAGAAGTGACAGCTGCTAAACATATATTTTTTCAGATCATATGGTTCGGCGTAGGGATACATAATTTGATCTGGTAACTTTTCAAAGCCGTCAGCTGTCAGTCAGCACCAAAGAAACCATGGGGCTACTGTAAGTTTCTGTTAATTTGGTGGTTGAGGTTTCAATATCTACCAGATACATTTAGATATGATTTACCAAATGTGATCTAGCACTATGACTTTCCCGTCTATACTTTACGCTAATGTGGGTGCACTTTCTCTAAGTCTAAGCTATCCTGATGATACATGGCCCACATATTAAGCCGTAAGGGAATCCTATAATTAGTATGTATATAAAAAACGATATAGCATTTATTTGTCCAGTTCAGGTTTGGAGTTAAGAAACGGCCCAGGCTTTACTCTCGCCTATTCAAGTCAACGACACAAAGAACCACTGGTTAACTTCGGTCACTCTTTCTTGACGTCAGGGTTAATGGTTTACAGGGGATGTTGACGGCGATGGTAGTGCAGTGATCTCCTCCCTGCGCTCGTTTGATCGCGAACAACAGAAGGAGTACCTGGTACCGATAGTGATCAAGGACTCGGGAAGTCCTGCCATGTCCTCCACCAGTACGATCACTGTCGTTATAGGAGATGTCAACGACAACAAGATGTACCCGGGATCTAAAGATATATTAGTATATAATTATATGGTGAGTTGTATTATATTGTATAGTAATCATTTAACCTTACAAGTCCAAGCGAAAAGAGTAATGAAACATGGTCAAATTGGGTAGTTTTATACACGGTATGTGTTCTAACGCAGCCGCCGCAGTCAACGAGAAAGTATCAATCACTGTCAGGTCCCACGGCTTAAAATACAATTAGTTTTCTGAAACTACTCTCTATTCTGTCGAAACTTATACTTCCCTTCACCTATCACCTACAACTACACTTTGTAATGTCAATATAAAAAAAGAGGGAAAAGAAAACTAGGAAACTTCTTATCTCAAGGTAAAAGAGGAAAGTTTGCTATCTGTTATCAAATATCTTAAATATTTCTGTTGTGATCCTTTTAAAAGATGACTGTATTTGTTGGAGAAAGGCTAAATCTAGAGTCTATTTTCATCAATCCTAGTCTCACAGCTCCACAAATCTGATTTTAAAAAAAGTTGTTGAAATAAGCTAATATAACATAATTCCATATTTTTTCCTTACTAATAAAATTCATACTATTTGAGTGTCAAGGAAAAATAGTCCTCTTGGAATCTTTTGACTTTATTTTGGCGTGAACCATGTTTCGAGATAGCACATCGTAGAATTAAATAATGCGTCAGATCTGAACGTCTGCTCGGATTACCGAAGCAGCCCTTTAAGGCCGTATCAAACGTATGTAAGGCTCAAACTTCAAAATATAAACTGAGCTATATACTTAGACTAAATTGTTTTTATTAAATAATGTCAATATTTATTTATTTTCTACAATGATATTTTAATGTTTTTTAACCTCTATCTAATTGTTTATTTAACTATTTAAATATTTGTTTTCTTATGTAGCTATTCTTACATTTTATAGTATTACGTATTTTTTAGTTCTCATCTGATATAGATATATAATAAAGATAATTTTATTTAAAAATTGAAATTTATAAATTCATAAAATCTAATTTTTTGAAGTTTTATGTTACATTCAAACAACTTCACTTTGAATTTTGAAGAGAAAATATTATTTCTTGTTATTATTTATTATGCATTACCTTGTCCCCAAAGTGTTCCAAGCTTTACGAGAAAGGGCTAGCTTTTTGTGTGTGTGTGTGTGTAACGATTATATTGTAAAGATTTCAAATAATTTAAAAGCTACAATTGACATGCTAAAATATTTTCATTTTATATCCAATCAATAAATAATTATGTATCGTATTAAAGTCAAGGTGTTTGAAGAAGCAAGTGATACTGCTAACATAGTAAAACCTTTTATTACACCCTTAACAGCGAGGAACATAATCTATTCTATAAAATGGATACACGTGATTTAGATATTTTCCAAATCGTTGGGCATGGGGATTAACAGCCAGTCCTGGTTTTCCAGTGACGGCGAGGTCATGATTCGAATCCCTTCTTGGTGTATTAAAAAACTGTATTTACTAAACGGTTTTCCACTTTACCTCCAAGCCAATGCGGGTACATATCCTTTAAATTACACCTTAATTTACAAATTATATTAGCTTAAAGTAGGAGTGTATGAAACGAGATTTAAGGCAGAGTTTTTGCAGTTTCAATAACACCTTTTTTTTTTACCAAAATAAATAAAATATTGCTCCATCAGAAAAATAAGGGTTTAATTTTCTACGCATGGTGATATCAACAGTTGTTGATTATTTGTCGTGAGCGTGGTGATATCAACAGTTGTTGATTATCTGTCATGAGCGTTGCGGTATTAGATGACAAACTTTTTAAATGAAAAGAAAAACTTGTCATTAAATTCCAGGACATATATTCAACAACTGTTGATATCAACATGTCAAGAAAATTATATTGTATATTTATACGAGAGAAATATTTTATTTTATCTTAACAAAAAAAAATTATATAAAAACTGCCAAAACACAAACCTTTTCTCCCTTCCCCTACACTCCCACCTTAATAAAATTGGGTGTAGCCCGTACTGGTGTAAATATAGGTTGGGTTAAAGTTAAGTTCATGTATTACTAAACGTTTCCCCTGTTAAGGGTCAGGCTCCAGACAGTCGAATAGGACGTGTGTTCGTGAATGACCTTGACGATTGGGATCTGCCTGATAAGAAGTTCTACTGGGAGGGGGCGGAGCACCCCAGATTCAAACTAGGACGAAGATACAGGGATGATCAAGATGAGACATGGCACGTGGGACGGCAGGTTAGAGGATGAGATTAATTAATTAATTAATAAACATCATTGCAGAATTTGTTCAGTACCCATTTCCTTTACGAAATAAACCAGTGGTTCTCAAGATTATTTTGTCTTTCAGATTGTACCCCTTGACAAAATGTCTAATGTACCCCCCTTCATGATAGATTGTCCTATAATAGCAAACTTCAGATAATAAATAACAGGAGAAAATTTCCCTAGGTCATCTCAAAAATTCCACACCCCGTTTGGTTCTCTTGTCATCTTGCCAATTTTCGCTTGAGAGCCGTTCATGTACCAGCCTGAAAGTCACTCGCTTACCCCAGTTTGAGAACCACTGAAATAAACGATAGATTTAATAGACAAACTATTCGAATTGGCGGGAAAGCGGACAAAATCATCAGTCTCGTGTTTTATTGTTTATTGTTAAAGCAGAGTGGCGAGTATTAATACCGACCAATTGTGCTTAGGTGTTTATTCCTAATGCGGGTACATTTCCTAAATATTATACCTTGACCAACTATGTCTCAGTGTAAATATATGCATATCCCGGAGGGGTAGTAAGACGAGGATAAGGGGGGGGGGAAACTAAATACTCTTCATACTTATCCTTTAGCAGCCGTTCAGGCTATACGATACATTAATTACATTAATGAGATATGGATAAAATGTACCTACATATGCATGGACGGAAAATGTGGGAAAACATTTTTTGGAAAAGCACCCTGAGAACACCCGATTGGGATCCAAATTTTTTACCTCCCTGTCACCGGCGTGTCAGTCTAACACGAGGATGACGCGTTAAACTATTGGTCGGAAACCATCTCACCGTCAGATTCTATCTGGCCCATAAAATATTCAGCAAACAAATAATTATATTCATGGAAATAGAATAATAATTATTGTCAGCATTTGAAAAATATAAAGTTGGAACTTTTGGCCGAATATTTATTTTCACATCAGCCAATAAAATTTTATTTTAAGCCCAAAAGGCCCACCGATATCAAAAATGTTGCCAACCCCTGCGTGCAACGGCACCAGTCCCCCCCCCTTTTTTTTAGCGCCAGTCCCTGAGAGTTAACAAATATGTCTTAGCTATTTATCCCAGAATTTAAAAAAATAAACGTTTACATATATTCTCAGCCAATTCTAACATTTAGCTAAACAAGATGGAGAAAATACCCAACATTGAGACAAAACAAATATGATCATTTATCGCGTTTTATTTCCCCAAGGTACCACCTGCGGTTCAAGGTGTACGACCGCAAACAATCTCAGACCGACGTGCCGGCCAACGTGACGGTGACTGTACGTGCATTACCACACGAGGCTATCGTCAACTCGGGCTCCATCCGTATCGCTGGACTCACAGACGAGGACCTGGTGCGGATGGTGAGTCACAAGGTAAGAACTGATATGAATAGACTGCACTGAGTTGTCACTGACTATACTGCGTTTTAAGGTGCGGCAGAAGGGAGCGTAAGTATTTTTACAGTTTCTATAGAACTGAATTTTTTTTGGCCAAAATAAATCAAATATTCCTCCAGTAGAAACATAGAGTTTAGTTTTATGCACATGCTAATATAAACAGATCTTGAATATTCGTCAAAGGTATCCTGGAAATTTGTAGAAACTTTTTAAATAAAGATAAAATATTTTGACAAAATTCTAAGACACCCTTAACAGATATTCAAGATATGTTGATATTAGCATGTGCAGAAAACTCTATGTTGCTACTGGAGAAATAGTTGATTTATTTTGTTAAAAAAAATGTAGTGCTATAAAAACTGTAAGCTTACTCGTGCCCCCTTTGGTCACACCTTTAAACTGCTTTAGGATTGAGGTCAGCACCGCCGGAGCGAGCAGGGGAAGCCTCATCACATGCCCGACCAATCCGTGAAAGGTGGTTGTCATAGCAACCGTTGCACGTTGCCAGATTTCTTGACATTCACTGAATATGCTTGTATAGTAGTAACACGCAAACTCCAGTTATTTGGCAACCATGCTTCCCAGCCTACCCACCACGCGGATTCTAAAGCAGTTTAAATAGCAGTATTGAACCCCATTCGTATCACTGGGCTTACAGATGAAGACTTGGGTGCGGGTGATTTCCCACAAAGTGAGAACTCGCAAAGATCCTTACTGAACTAAGCCGCCATTAACTAGAACTACATCCATGTTGCTTAAATAATAATAATAATAATAATAATATGTTACTTAGAACTAGTAGGGCTCATTAAAAACAAAATCTGAAGTGTCCATCTCTGGTACTGTTTGCCAATCTTAGTAATGGTGTAATCAATATTAAATAAATAGCTTATTGAGATAATGTTAATACATGTTTATAGAAAATATATTTATCACTAGTTATTAATTATAATATGGATTATTTTTAAAAAAAACTACATGAATCTAATGGAATTTGGTGTACCTTGTTCTATTACACTGGATATCATCTCTGAGGGAACGGCATGGCTACTATTGGGAAACAGCATTGTTATTCTTTCATTTTATTGTGGTCAATCCCCCTCAAATATAAAAAAAGTTTGGCAACGCTGGTTAGTCTATGTTGCCAGTAGCTCCTCCTTACCCCAAGACACCACATTCAGACATAACTGAGAGCGAGGAGATTTTGAAACAATTAACTGAGAGAGAGAGAGAGCGAAGATAAAACTTTTCTTCATAAGACCTGGAGTTCCCTCAGCAATGATATTGTGTACCTAAAACTGTTATCCGAATATTTATAATAAGGGGTATAAGAAACACAGTTTCAATAAAGTGTTCCTGCATTTTCTTGGAATTAGAGTATAGACCTTGCTTGGATTCGAATCTTATCCAACCCGGCACCGGCAAACCGGACAGTACCAAACCGGTGTAATCGAGCACGTGACCACGAGTAAGGTTATTAGCAGCTTAATTTACTCACCAAGCAATCTGATTACATTTATATAATATTGTTTTGAAAGCACTTCTATTATACGTTTCAGCCCTCAAGCCAACAAGCGAGTAAAATAAACCGTCTGAGGGGTAAACTGGCAGACATTCTGAACACAGAACGAGAGGATGTTGAGATGTTCAGTGTTCAGCTGCGACAGAAACATCCTCCGGTCACGGATGTACGGTTCACAGTCCGTAGATCCCGGTATTACAAGCCTGTCCGACTGAACGGCTTGGTCCTGATGCACAGAGAAGAGGTATTTGGATCAAAAGATAAAAATATAAACGATGCATTTAGTCTGTTTTGCCTTACACATGCTCCGAAACCTTTGGGCGATTCACCCGGAACTTAAACCGTTATCAAGTGGAATATTAGATGAGCGTGGTGGGTGGGGGAAGGGCACTTCCGGCATCTTCTATGGTAATTTCCTATCTATCATGGACTAAGTTATGTTTTATATTATTCAAATATCACTTTAAATTCATGAGTTAATTAAAAAAGTTTTCAGTCCCGAGTGAATCAGCCTGATTTTCAAAATAAGCCTCTTATTTGAAAACTGTAAACTCATGTTGCCATAATAGTGGTGAAATTAAAAATACAATGGTATCTACATTTTCAGCCCCTTTAACTAATTATGTAATGATAATTAATAAGATAATCCATAAAAAAGTATTATTGGATGATTTTGATAGCTTTTTATATTAATTTTATTAGTAAATAATATGTCTACAGTGCCTACTTTTTGTAAAAGTGCACTTTAAATACCTTTAAAAAATTTTAAAGTCCTAGAAGTCTGGTATTCTTTCCAAACCCATTTTAATAAGATGATTATAAAGATGGTTGTATTCTACCCACTTCTAGGCAAATTTGGGTGAATTCACCATTCGTATCGTGTCACCAAAAATGGAAAGCTTAAACGCCGGAGGTCCAGGGGTGGTCCAAAAGTTTAGTCATGTTATTGGTTGGTTTGCCTATTAATATAAAGGGAAAACTGTAATGACTGCTTTAACAAGAGAATTATTTTGGGTATCTGGGCAGAAAGTTCTGTAATAATAGAAGGATGGATGGATGGATGGATGGATGGATGGATGGATGGATGGATGGTGAAATAGACAGACAGGTGAATGTATCTCGGATAGTAGTTGGATGTATGTGGACTATTGTAAAGAATGAAGTGGTATCGAAAGAGGCAAAAATGGCGGGATACAACGTAGTTTTGACACCAAAATTGTTTTATGGATGTGAAGCGTGGTTTTTTCAGGAGAAACACAAGAGCAAGTGGAATGTGGTTTGAATGAGATACTTAGGAAATGTATGTGGAAAAACTCGCATGGACAGAGAAGATAATGAAGGAGTGTGGTTTGAAAGGGAATCCCAACAGGTAAATTTGAAAGAAGCGTCTAAGATTGGTTTGAACATGTAGGGAATGTGTGTGTGTATCGAGTGATGAAGGTAATATATGAAGGTAGAGTGTGTGGATAGTAACAAAGGTGTAGGCCATGTAGGACGTGGCTAAATGTTGTAGACGAATGTGTGAAAAAGAGAAACATTAATAGTTTTAAGTATATAAGAGCATGTGTGACTCGATGTGTGGATGTTGTTGAAGAGAAGGGAGTATGTAAGGACATGGAAGTGTGGAGGAAGTTAGTGAGGATGGATTCAGTACGGAGTAGTTGTTTGATGCACAGTTTCTTGCCTACCTCGTAAGGGAACGGTGTGATTATGTGCGTATGTATCAATACATAAAATTATATTATATACATTTCATTTAAGTAAATAAATGTATATTTAAGCATCCCAAACATTTCAATATTATGTTTACTAATGCTCATAAGCTAAAGATTTATATAAATAGTGTTAGAACATGTAATCAACAACTGCAAACATTTTCAAAGTGTCAAAGTGTCAACATTTCAGATCGAGACGGATGTCGGCATCAACATAACGATGGTAGGAATAGACGAGTGCCTTTATGAGAACCACAAGTGTGAGGGGAGTTGTACCAACACGATGAACACGAGTAACTCGCCGTACCTGGTGGACGGTAACACGACCTCTCTGGTGGGTGTGCGTGTGGACGTTGTGGCCGAGTGTACGTGTGTAGCTCGCAACTTCACCAAGAGCGAGTCGTGTCGGACCAGTCCCTGTTACAACGGAGGAAGATGCATCGAGGGACGGTACGGATCAAGGTATGTTACAGTGGTTAATAGAGATCTCATACCGTTTTTGGAGGGTCATGGAGTTAGTGTAATAATAGAGAGCTTGGAGAACTTTGAAATGTGGAGAAGACTTGAGAAGATCAGGTGGACAGACAGGGTGACAAATGAACACGTCCTAAGAAGAGTGGGTGAGAAGAGAACCATTTCGGATGTGATTCTTCGGTGTAAAGCAAACTGGATCAGACTCATCCTTAGGAGGAACTGTCTTCTGTACAACTTCAGAGAAGGAAAGGTTGAGGGAAAGAGGAGCTTATGAAGGAGGAGGATTCAAATATTGGACGACTTGAAGGAAAGAAGAAAATTCTGGGAGCCGATGGAGGAGGCAGAGGACAGGGTGCATTTGCGGTCTAAGTCCACTGACAAAAGGAGTGGACCTTTCGTAAGACAGAACACCTAGTAATAATAGGGGTGGTCCTTGAAATTACGTTATATTTTTTGGGGGGATGGGGGTACAGTATTTCATTACATTTTCTTACGAAAGAGAGTAGGAGGTATCAGTATCCATTTTACGTATAAGATTTTGATCAATATATATGATAAGACAGAATCTAAAAAAATTGTCAGAAAATACATTTATTACTAAAATTCACTTACATTTCGCATAGGCCTACTTATTTGTTACACTTAACTTTACTTCAACTAAAGAATGCTAAAATTTAATATCACTCGCTATGGTGCCAATTCTTATGTCTATACATAGCCAAACGATTACTATACTTGGATGGAAAATCTTACTGTCCCTAGCTTGGGTAGAATAGGGGATCAAAGATAATGAAAAGAAAAGCCTTAAATTATCTTAGCCCATACCTAAATATTGCGACTATAAATGAATATGTCCCACAGCCTTTCATTATATCGGTGGTTTTTACAAGGTATTAGATTTTAGTCTACGCTACAAGTGAACTATCACTTCAACTATTCCAGACTCTTTATACGCAAACGTGCTTCACATATATATATGTATATATATATTTTTTTAAATAACCTCCCAATACATATTAAATAAACTTATTACTAGTATCTTCACTATTAAATGCAATTAAATTACTATTTCATCACAAACTTGATATTACCGTCCACTTGTTTTTTTACCTACCAAATTGTAGATTTGAGATTCAACTGAAATTTTTTCGATATACTCGAAAACAAAGCCAACTATTCTACTCACCAAAAGAGTTTGACTAGCTTAACGTAAAAAAAAATCAACTTAAAATTTATATTTATTTTATTATCATGCAAGCTGTTCAAAAGAATCCATCAATTTTTAATTCACCAAATCAATATTAGATCAGCACAAGGATGACACCTATCCGCAAAAAGGAGAACTATAGAAGCGGTAAATACCTTTCTACCTCGCCCCTAGAGCGTAGTTATATCCCTGGAAAGATACGTTTTCCCACACAAATATATCTACGTATCTTTAATTTAATCCGACACCTTCGTTCAGTCGGTAGCATGTCTGTATATTGAGCTAAGGTCCCAGAGTTCGATTCCCAGCATGGTCAAAAAATGTATCATTGGTGAAATATTGGTTTACCCTTTCACATTGATAAAGTAACGCCCTGGGCATGGGTGTTGTGCCTGTACTAGTCTTAAGTTAGATTATAAGGCATATGAAGCCATGACAGGTCTAGCCAGCTGGTAGTGGGAAATACAGGGCTTGGATAAAGAAATGACCGAGACCACAGCTGGGACAGCAATGGATATATAGATTTATTTGAGAATAACATTAGCAAAAATATTATACTAAACACTGTGATAGTGGAGCACTCAGTATAATTTAATTAGTAGACACATTCTTATTTGATAATTTCTCATAGACTTAGGCACAATTCAATATTATTATTATTAGTAGTAGTAGTATTATTAGCACCGTGTCTTACTACCCGTTCGGGTTATACGCACTTACGCTAATGTGTAATGGTAGGGTGATGGTGAGATGAAATTAAGGACCTACAGTTTAACGTGGAATCCGAACCACGGTGAAGGCCTGGCATTCCCCACATTCACAAGATGTCTTGTCAGAGGTGAAGAGATAAATCTGTGCCGGGACCGAGGATTGAACCCCGGCCGCCAGCACAGAAGTCTGACACCTAACCCCTAGACCGCCAGGTCACCAATTCAATAATAAAAAGTGTAGATGATAGATAACTAACCATCCATATATTATACATTTTCCTTCAAGTAGAGCAACATGAGATGATAAAGCTAACAAAATTAATCCATAAATTAGTTTAATTTTTATTATTCAATTTGCGACCTCCACATCATTGGTAACAAATTATAATGCTAGTGTTGCTCTTTATAACGCTAATGAAGCAGAGATCGTTTTCAGGAAAGTGCTGTAATGATATATTACATCTGTTTTCATGTAGGGCCTTCGAAGATTAAAAATAAAATCAAATCTAATGTACTACTTTCAAATAATGTTTAGCGGGTAGTTTTACTATTTATCTTAACTGCCTGAATGAAACATTGTCTCCTGTTTATAATATTGACCCCACATTAAAACTGTATCTAAAAGTTCTGAACGTATTTAATTTTATATTATAAGTATATACAAGCTGTTTCTAAAGTTGGCATAGGGGAGTATAATTTACGAGGAGGTAACGGGAGATTAAAATTGTAAGTTTACGAAACGAGCTTAAGACTTTCTATTACACCCTAAGAAATGAAAACATTATTATGTTGTCGAGTTGTGGTGGAACTTTATTTGTGTAAGAGGGAAGGCGCGGTTGAAAGGGTATGGGGGTCAAGTAACAAACAAGTTATTAGGTACTTTTTTCTTTCCTCTCCCAAATTGGATACTCCTAGGTAGTGAGTGATCCTCCTAGGTAGCGAGTGATCCTCCTTTAGTAAAAAAAAATTGGTTCTTCTAAAAGCTATTTTAAGAAGTGCAGACCAGAATTTTGGTTTCATAAATTATATTCTTTACGATATATTTGAAATGGTCCTTAACCAGATATAAAAAATAATAATTGAATACCCTAAAAGCCATTTAGAGTAATATGAGCATGGACTTTTTTTAAAGTGGATTCTTCTATAAGTTATTTGAATTTTGATACAAGAACACCTTAAGTTTCATATAAAAAACCTCAGAAAATTTCTGGGCAGTCAACGAGGGGGTTAAAACTAAAACCCTCAATTACCCTTCTTACGCCCATGCTATAAACAACCTGTATACGAAAAATGCTGCTAGTAAAGATGATAAAACTAATTTATCACAACATATACATGCAATATGTTATTAATGTTGGTATATTATTTCTCAGTAAAATTTAAGAAACCAATTTAATTTAAATATAAATCAAGTTGTTCCTTGCTAACACCTCTATTTCAGCTGCTCCTGCCCAAGTGGATCTGACGGACCACGGTGTCAACAGACAACGAGAAGTTTCCGAGGCGACGGATGGGCGTGGTACCCTCCCCTAGCCATGTGTGACAACTCGCACCTCAGTCTAGAGTTCATCACGAGGAAAGAAGATGGGCTGCTGCTTTACAATGGACCGATCGTGTCGCCGGAGACCGAGGAAGTTCTTGTATCAGGTACGCAGGAGGAATGTAATTTAAACAGACTATACCTCAAATAATATAAACGAAACGTTTGTACACAATATTATTATTATTTCTGTATTACGACAGGTCTATTCCTTTTGTCAGTGAACTTAGACCTCCAATGCTCCCTGTCCTCTGCCTCCTCCTTCAGCTCTCAGAATGTTCTTCTTTCCTTCAAGTCATCCGATATTTGAATCCTCCTCCTTCCTAAGCTCCTCTTTCCCTCAACCTTTCCTTCTTTGACGTCGTGCAGAAAAAGGACGTGTCCGATCCAGTTTGCTTTGTAACGAAGAATCACATCCAAAATGGTTCTCTTCTTAGAACTTGTTCATTTGTCACTCTGTCTGTCCACCTGTCTTTACCAGCACCATATATATATATATATATATAAAATAAAGAATGTACGATTAATACATTCGGTCGTCCCTTGGGCACCGGTAGAATAGTACCCGCTAAATTTTCAACAAATTGATCTACGAATAATACAGCTCGGACACGCTGTTGTCGGGGCTACATCAATAGTAGCCCAGATTTTTTGGGGGTGGATTAACTAGTACTAATCTACCGTTGCCCAAGGGATGCCCGAATGTTCTGATCATACATCCTTTTCGGGGAAGCTCTTTCCGTGTCCCTATGATATGAGATCATGATAATAGTGAATATTACGTGATGGAACCAATAGTAATTTTTAAACCTAAATAAAGAAAGCCTATCTTACCAAACTTTGGTGATCGTTGGGATGGTTATTATTTTGTAAAAATACACATGGTGCCAGGCAGGGATAAAACCCGTGACCCCTAAGCTGGTAGGCAGGTGCGTTTATCATTATACAGTGGGGCTGGCTAGTTATTAGAGATGTATTTTCATTATGATAGGTTTTACCATACATATTGTAAGAAGTATTATTATTATTATTATTATTAGCGTCTTACTACCCATTCAGGATATATTCACTTATGCTAATGTGTAATGGTAGGGTGGTTATGAGATGAAATGGAAGACCTACAGTTTAACGTGGGATCCGAACTACGGTAGAGGCCTGGCATTCCCCACATTCACAAGATGTCTTGTCAGAGGTGAAGGAAAGGGTTTGGTAATCAGATAAACCTGTGATGAGACCAAGGATTGAACTCCGGACCCCCAACATAGAAGTCTGACACCTTACCTCTAGACCACCAGGTCACCAAGAAGTAATATGGAAATATTATCAAAAAATCTATGAAATGAATAAATTTCACACATCACTGCTGTCATTATTATAATGTTGCATTTTTAACATAATGTAAGAAGCAACGAGCACTAGGTTAGTAGCCAAGGGGGGGGGGGGGGGGCGAATCAACACCCCCCCCCAGA